>LZPO01098251.1:2185-29666 GCA_001675575.1 Neotoma lepida
AATTTCTTCCTTCTGTTCTGCATACATCAATAAAAAGTGAGAAACACTGATCGATCATTTTTTGCAGTGCAACTTTGAAACATCTCTTGGGAATGCAATATAACACTAACAGAAATAAAAATTAGTGGATATAAAAACCCATCCNTCAATCTAATCTTTCAACAAATGAAATAGTTTCCAATTTTGAAGTCATGGAACCATGTTTTTGAACATGCATAGGTTCTCCCTGTNGGCATGAAGGAGATTCTGTGTTCTGCCTTTCTTCACATTATTTCATAAACATTTCACATATTGTGTAATTTTCATAACTATCATGAAAACACACACATTAATCGGTTACTGCCATATAATGAATCATTTCCCCACTCTTGAACACACTGCCATCTTTCCCCACCTCTCTTCTCTTGCAACAACTAAACACCAACATTTTCACTTACATAATTTTCTGTTGTCTTTGCTGTTTCTCCCTTCACATATATTCTCGGAATACAGAGTCAGGACTATTTGAATGAGTCTTTTACTGCAAAAGTACTTTCTGAATTTCACAGTCACTAACAGCAACATGTACACCTACAATGCATACTGTGGCTTCTGCCAGCATTTTGGTATTAATATTTCCTATTAGAAGGAGGATACTAACTTCATAGTGGTGAAATCTTTATGATTTCATATAATAAAACGTAAGTATTGTTTTAATCTACATTTTTATTACTACAATTGCATAGTAATAAAATACTTTCCTGTATGAGGTGATCGTATTTTCTACTATGGATTATCTCNGAGGCATGCCTTAGTTGGCAACTCTTGTGAGGGCAGGGGCTGTGTCACAGTTGGCAGAGTGCTTGCCTAGTGTACACAAAGTTCTGGGTTCAATCCCTAACATAACATAAATAGGGCATGGAGACACAGGCCTGTAATTATGGCACTTGAAAATTAAGGCAGGAGGAGCAGAAGTTCAAGGCCATTTTTTTCTGCAACATAGCAAATTGGAGGCTAGCCTTGGATACTTAAGAACTTATGTCTCAAAAAATACATTTATACATGTGTTTTTATACTCTAGACAATAATCTTATACCTTGTTAAATACACATTTCTATTTTTATTTTTTTTATTTTTATTTTTTATTTTTTTTTTTGGTTTTTCGAGACAGGGTTTTTCTGTGTAGCTTTGCGCCTTTCCTGGAACTCACTTGGTAGCCCAGGCTGGCCTCGAACTTACAGAGATCCGCCTGCCTCTGCCTCCGAGTGCTGGGATTAAAGGCGTGCGCCACGACNGCCCGGCTTAATACACATTTCTAATATAAACTGTTTCTCTTTTACTTCAATATTTTATAGCAGATGTTTGATATTTTAATAGCATTAAATATGTTAAATTGTGTTCCAATGTGAATTTTTTCCTATTCCTTCAAAGCACAGAGCAATCTTGCCAAATGTCTTATAGATACAAGTTCATTATTTCATTATTTTTTAATTTTTTATTTAATCAGTGTGGAATGTACTTTGTCATGTCANGAGAAGAGAGTTTAAATTGCTTCATTTTAAAAACTGTTAGTTGTATGAATATTATTAAAATCCTCCCCTTTTGCATTTGATATTCTTTATATTAAATTCTTGCACATACAAGGCCAGGATTTTCTATACTTTCCTAGGTAAAGCATCATAGGGNAAAAAAAACTATATTTCTGTGAATGATAATTTGATATCTGGAATGGGCCTTCAATATTAGGTCTTCTTTTTACTTGTAAGTGTTCATTACAATGAGTCATNGGTCTGGTTCAAGGCCTCTGGTTTCTGCCACACTATCGATACTGGGCTATATCTTCTTTTTAAAAAATATCCTATTATAATTAACATATATATATAATTTCANCTCTTTTTTGTTTGGTTTTGAGACAGGGTTTCTCTGTGTAGCCTTGGCTGTCCTGGAAGTTGCTCTGTAGCCCAGGCTAGCCTCCAACTCAGAGATCCACCTGCCTCTGCTTTCCGAGTGCTGGGATTAAAGGTGTGCACTACCACCACCTAGCTCACTTCACCTCTTAAAGACCTACTTGAGGGTCTTTCTGAACTAGAACTCTGTTATTATAAACCAATCAGAGGTCATATATAATTTTATATATCTTTATAAACAAAGATATCATATGCATCTTTATTAAATCTTTTGTAATTCACAATCAATACTATTTTTAAAGGTGACATTTGCAATATNGTATAATGAAGGCGCTAAAAGAAATAATGGGAAAGGTAAAAACTATGCCACGAGACATGCACATACAGCTAAGCTCAAGTCTTAGACTCTCTTAACCTCTGCCATTAGTACAGTTACCACGTTTCTGGTAAATGTTAGGTAATATCAGAATCCAGGATACAGAACGTCCACAATATTGACATTTTACAGAGTCCTTTCATGAAGCTCATCTCACTTGCTGTGCTTAGTGAGGATGATGTTGTCCTTGTCACTAGTATAAAACCAAAAAGGTCAACATACATCTTCCAAATCAAAAGCACAAGCTCGTCTCCTAACATCACGTTATATACAAATCACATGCTAAGTTCCAGTACAAATCACTGTAACACTGTCCTCATATTTTGTCATCTTTCTGCTGTAATGATTGTAAGCATCTTTTCTTACTTTCCATTTATTTCAGATTGCTCAAAGGAATACTGCTGATTATAGTATGTACGCCTCAGGCTAAATGTTTACTGATTCTTTATTATCTGTTTTTAAAAGTTTGAATCATTTAGGGATTTTTTTTTTCTAAAGGAGGTTGCCATAGTTCCAAAAACAAGATGTTTGAGATTCATATGTTAATAAAACCAGCTAATAAAACAAACAAGGCTGGCAAGATGGCTTAGTGGAGGAAGGTGCAAAGTGCCAAGCTTGGGAACCTGAATTTGATCCCTGGGACCCACATGGTGGAAGGTGAGAACTAACTCCCACAAGTTGTTCTCTGACCACTTCATGCACACACTGTTCCCCCTCACCACACACAAAGCCAAGAATAGATAAATGTAATAATCAAATAAGCCCAGCTTATTAAAACAAGAGGCCATGCATTTGAAGGAGAGCAAGGAGGAGTGCATGGGAGGGTTAAGAGGGAGGAAAGGGAGGGGGGAAATGATGTAACTATACTATAATCTCAAAAAATAATTTTAGGAAAGCCCGGCTATCTATCACGGTACTGTGACACTAAAATCTCCTTGTTTTAGAAACGTTAAGTTCCTAGCTTATGTAGCTATTCCTTGTCAGTTTCTTGTGCTTAGGTTGCAAGATCTGAAGAATTTTTCACGTCCCTTCTTTAAACCTCACGTTGTTGTACCTGGCAGGAGTGGCTGATGTGCCAGGGTGACAGAGAAAGGAATCGAGGACACAGCCTACATTCTTATTTTCATCTTGGTGGACTTTGTAACTCACGGGGAAGAGAGAAGAAATACCTGGGAAGAGACTGCAGCTGAGGAGCGCTTGGAGGCTTTCCAGCTTCAGTGTGTGGCTGATCAAACTGTTTCTTATCACTGCCAACACTTGCCATTAGCAAATGCAGAATGCAGCCTTTCATTTGCTCCCAGATCATTTCAGTATGGGAAGATGCATTGTTTTCCTAACTTCACTTTACTCCCTACTCCATATTTTTCATCTCTACCCGGAGTCCTACATGCTTCCTTGAAGAGTTGGAGGAATAAAATGCCTACTTTTTTCTTTTTTTTAATCAACTCAATGGGCTAAAAGGACCAAATAAGACAGTGCCAACTCTGCTTAAATAATGGAATCTACCAAGGTGTCTCAAAACTACCTCAATTTTTCTTAATCTTTCTATTTCACTGATTACAAAAATTTTAAAAACACACGTCTAGCCATAAAGGTAAAAATAAAAATGACCAGTACTACACAATGATTTCTCCCCCCTCAGCAGAACCTGACAGTTGGCTCTTGATGAGGCTCTAGTACTCACGGGTGAAGTGATTAGAGGTGGATGGATTGACACTATCCCCGCTGTCAGCGCTTTCACTGCTGGAGACTTCATCATCTGATTCCCGGGCAGAGGAGCAGGGTGAGGAGGCATCAACATCTTCAAACTTCCTCTTTAAAATTCCACTCATAGCTGCGGCGTTGTCACATGTACCTGGGGCAAGAAGGAGCAGCCAAGCATTGAAATCTGACTGTTGACTGTGTAGCCCACGTTTTCATGGGTCTTTAATACATGGGCTGAGGTGTACTGTCCCTTGACAGTATCACAAAACAGATTTATTTTTCTATTTCGAGTTAACAAAAACATGGTGAAAATTAATAGGAGTCCTCGACACTTCAGTTAGCCCAGCATTTCGATGGTTTTCTAATGTCTTTATGGAATAGCTCAGCTTAATGCAGCACCATTAGTCTTTTTAGTTGGAAAAATAAGCAAAACCACTGAGTCCATGAAATTCTGCTTTAAAAAAAAATGGCAAAGCCCTCAAAGTCTGAAATGATTACCGTGCTGTGCAAAATTCATTTAGAAGAAACACTGAAAGTAGGATGTAAAATTTTATATTTAGAAAATTTCAAATTTGAGGAACCTAGTTAGCAAAGCATAATGAAGCATCCGAAATCGATTCTGAATTTTAGGTGGTTTCCATTTTAATGCTGCTACAAGCTGAACTTTGTCCCCATGCTACCTGGTTCTTGAAGCTGCTGCTACCTTTCCGGAAATTGCTCTGAGGCTGGGGATTGCACTGACTGAGTGGGACCAGGGACTGACCAGTGGACATGTTTCCTTCTGGGTCACTTGTTTTGCATGAATAAATTTTCTCTTCCCTGGGTGCCTGCTTAGCTTTCATCATTCCTGTTTTACCTTGACCACCAGCTAAATAGCCCAACTTTCTTCTCAATGCCATGATATTTTAGTAAATAAATTAGCTCAGGTATTTCAGCACAATATCCTTTTGAGAAATTAGGTTAACTTAGCCCAAAATATGGCAAGTTGATTCCAGACATTTGAATTCTCATGTAAGTTCCCCCTGCCACAGCACAGCTGTCTGTCTGGTAGATCAAGGGGAAATGGGTCCCTTAAAAGTATTTAAAAAAAAAAAAACAACCAACCACTCAGCTACATGATCTCAGAACTGCTGGCCAAAATCTCTGAAAACCACCTCTTGCCTGTGCAGATCACAGAGTAAGCAGCCTGCTCAGATCCCCTGGGCTGAACCGGCTTGCCGCAGTCTGATTTGGGAGTTCTCAAAGAACACTACCTGAATCAGTAGCAGCAGTATAACCTGGGAAAGAGACGCTTGGCATCTTTTCAATTTCCAAGCCAGATCCACCAACTCAGAAAGAGCCAGGGATTAGAGACTTTTGTGAAGCACCAAATAGTATGTATGATACATTCTCAAACAGAGAAACCCATGCCAAATTTCCAGTTTGTGTTCNGGCACCTTCCTTCTTGGATTTTACTCTCCATGAATGTGTTGGACACGACTCAGTGCTCAATTTCCAGTCAATTCTCTGGCCACCTCTGGTGTGACTTTTAATAAAATCAAANATAATGTTAGATGTATCATGTCCTTGTTCTTAATTTCAGTTCAATCCTTCTAGGCAAGTGTTGAGTAGCTGATATATTTATGTTTAACTCACTAAGTGGAGTAATAGATTTAAAAAAAAAGAGTTAAAAACAAGTCACCTGCTGTCACAGAGCAAGGGATTGACNGCTCTGACAGGCTCCATCAAATAACAAAACACCCCAAAATTATGTAAAATGGCTTTGTTAAATGTTCAGCTTCTGTCTGATTGAATTAACTGTGGAGATAGCTGAGAGCCACAGGAAAATTTATCATTGTCCATTCTCCTGAGAATAAAATCTCTATTCTACTCTCATCTTACCACTATTCAGATTAGCCTATTATTTTCTTCATCTTAAAGGGTGTGAAAGGCATAAAATGTTCATGCATATCTGAGCCAGTAAAGAGGGGGGAAAAGATATTTTAAGTAGAGTCTTGAAATAAAAGTAGGACAGGATATAAATTTTAAAATGATTTCACTTCAAGCAAGATGCAAAGTAATTCATGAGGGAGAGACTCCAAGACACAAAATAATGTAAGAAGGAAACCTACGGTCAAGACACATATTTCTGTAACAAGATATTGTAATGGAAACCATTAAAGCATTGCTGTTTGGTTTCCCTCCCCCAAATCCCCAGCTTCCTTNAACAGGACAGATTTCTCAAGGATGAGGACAGGGAAATCTATCCACAGGGAGCCAGGTCCAAATATCATCCAATATTGGTGTTCTTCTCTCCCTCTCTCCATCCTTCAAGCAGGAATTGCTGATGAGATGAAAATTGAAATTTTTGCCTTTCTTTGTTAGTTCATATTCAGACAAGAGCTGCTGTGATGGACTTAAAGGCTGGATGCAATTTCCATCTAGATCCTCAGAACTCAAAAGGCCTCTATAGGAGTAATTACGAGGCAAACCCACGTAGTTTATCTAGCAATCTATAGAGTTTATTTTTAGGGTAAAGTAACTTACAACCAGCAAGAATTCAGGTACAAATCCAGGAAAGAGAAGACGCAATCCAGCGGAGAACTCTGGCTTGGACCCAATTNGGCATCCAAGACCACGAGGGATCCAGAAGCGGCAGGAGAAGNAAGAGGCCCCAGCACGTAGGCACCTCGAATCTTAAGGGGCTCCCCATGAGCCACGCCCTAGGGGGAGGTCTTAGGCAGGTGTCGCAGTACCTGTTGTCACTGTAGGGGCAGTCCCAAGGCCAAAGCCGAAACAGCTATTCACTACATCTTGAAAAACTTTTTCCTACAGGCCTCGGCTNAACAAAACACAGAGGATGTGGGCACCAGGCTGCTTAGAGGGACAGCATATCCATTACATAGACCTGTAAAACTGGTTGAAGGCCCAACTTGCTTGTGCAACACTGAAGCAAGACATCTGTCTTATCTCACTATATGGGCGTGTCAAAATATGATAATGAAATATGAAGGACAGACATCCACTCCTTTCTGGTATATAAGCTCTACCATATTTTGGCAAAGGGAGATACAGTCACCTCCTCCATCATCTCCCTCATCTTACTAGGAGATGGGAGAGTACAGAGATTTGGGGAGATGATGTTGTTAGCATGTTATCTGCCAGGCGGCCCTTCCCAGAGCAACGTGTGGCTGCATAGATACAGATCCAAGCGAGGATGATGAATGTCCATCGTACATCTTCCATTGTTCCCTAAACAGCACAGTCTCTACTTTTTCCTTAAAAGATGACACACAACTGGATACTTAATGAAGCAGAAAAGTGTGAACATTTCAAACAGGTTTTATACAGAATGAAAGGTCAAAGAAAAGTTGGGCGGCACTGACTTATTCTGAATGTAAGAAAGTGGAAAGCTATAGAGTGCAGGAAGCATGCCAATCCCAGGCACCATCACGGCACTGGGACTAGGACNAATGCCCCATCCTTCTCCTCTCCCATCCACTGCTCTTTGCTTCTGATACGTTTGCCTAGGTACAGGCAGAATGAGAAATTTAAAATACGAAAACCATCATACCAGTCTGCAGTTTAAAACTCCAAAGTGACTTNAGATCATCTTACCAGNTCAGATCCCCCAATGCCTTTACAAACTCAACCTTCTAGCTTGACCAGCCTTGTCATTTACTTTGGGCCTCTGCTTTGCTGATATTTCAGCTCTAAGGATATTTCAGTGCCTTAAATCTAGTATTTCTCTGTCCTCTAAGCTATTTTGGATAATTGTCCTCTTAACTACTTTTTCCTCTTTTTCTATAGCATTTACTACTTTGTAAATCTAGAGTGGGTATTGGTGGGTCTCTACATTTGTTATATATTGTTGTAACCTCTGATAACAGCCAGAAGGGGAAGATATATGTTTTCTTTATTGATACTCCAAGGTGTAGAAGAGTCCCTTCTACGTAACAGGTGCACATGGATACATGTGATTCTGAATGAAATCGGTCACTTCTAAGCTTTCAATACTGTGTCATGTCTGTTTGCCCTTCTAAACAGANAGCTCCAGGAAGAGAAAATAAGTATTAACGCAATTCATTGCTCCATGTCCCATAACAAAACAACTGGAATATCTGATTAAATGAGCATCAAATTGAGATGAAACATCACATCAAAATGTCCCCCCACTTATGAAGTCANTTATAAGCAAGGCATGTGCAAAAGAAAAGATACTTTTAAAAAATACTGGACTGGTTTGCTCAATGTAAGATGAAATGCAAAANCACCAAAACTTGAGACATAGAGAGACCACAGCAGTACCAGAGTGGCAGCTGTGAAGGTTTTGGGTATTTTTGCTAAGCTTTGCCGTCACCATGACTAGGGTCCANTAACTTGTCTGCAGGACTCATAGCTTGAATCCAGCGTTCTAAAAGCTGGTTTATTTTTGGAATCTCTTGGATCAGGGACTTTGCCCTCTAATCAGACAATTTCTTGATCAATGGGCAGAAAGGAGATGGATGCTACTCCAGAGAATCTCACTGGGGGCTTGTGGAAGTCAACTCCATTTCAAAGCCAGCGTCCTCGGCTATCTGATATTTCTTTTCATTTATCTTGTTTCTTTTCCTTTATTTACATAATCCTGGAATTTAGTTGACTAGATTCTTAGCCTAGACCTCCATTCTCTATATGTACAACTTCTTATCTTTGACACAAGGTCTCACTCTATAGCCCTGGCTGACCNGGAACTCGTTTACCCAGCTAGCTTGAGACTCACAGAGCCACCTGCTTCTGCCTCCCAAGTGCTGCGGTTAAAGTCCCANGCCACCACATCCATCAACAACCCCTTATTTTGCTGCCAAATCTAATTAAGAATTGCTTTATGTTAAAACACTAACAAACATGCTTACTGGCATACTGGTCTTAAGTTACACAAACTATTTATTTCACATTGTATTAGGTATAAGCACTGCTCAGACACCTCTGAACACGTTGATGAAAACACACTCTGAAATAATAAAGAAAAAAATGTTATTCCCTTTAATCTATTTCCAAATTACATATGAAAGAGACTGGGGAGACCTGAGGGGGAAAAACAGAAAATATACCTATCAATAAATAAACAATCCCCATTCAAATGAGGACCAGTCTATCTGATCTGCAAATGTGCCACCTTAGAATTTGAAATGGCCAGATTTAATAAATAAAAATGTACTACATCCAGTTTTACTTGAATTTCAAAAAAAAAAGAAAAGAAAAGAAATGGGTGACATTTCAAACATACTTTTGTCTAGACATTTTTTGTTTATATGAAATTCAACTTAACTGAACATTCTGCATTTTAATCTGACAATCCTAGTTGCTGCTGGTAAGGAAGTAAAGTTAATGTGTAATCAACCAGAAATATCTACGTAGGAAAGGTGAGCTAAGGCATGAAACCACATACAGCAATACTGCACTCCTGTCATTCACAAACCAAATAAAAACCCATTTGAAAAAAAACAAAAAGAAATAGTCATTAGGGTGACTCACAAATTTACTAAACAATACAAGTGAAGAGGTGAGCGGTGGTTGGTCAGTGAATGGCAGGCCTGCCTATCTCTGCAGAAGGAATAAAGGAACTGTGACACTGGCCTGGCATGTGCTTCTATATAGCAGTGGTTCTCAACCTTCCTAATACTGGGACCCTTTAAACAGTTCCTCAACCATAAAATTATTTCACTGCTACTTCATAACTGTAATTTTGCTACTGTTACGAATCGCATGTATATATCTGATNTGCAGGATATCTGATATGGGACCCCTGTGAAATGGTGGCTTGACCCCAAAGGCGTCACAATACCCAGGTTGAAAACTGCTGCTTTCTGGAATACTAAGAGGTCTCTCTCCTAGCCTGATGGATGGAGGGGCAGTGCAACAGGAGCAACAGATTCATTTGATCTAGCCAGTCCTTATTCCATGGAAGTGGTAAGTATGTGGTTAATATTTAGGGAACATTTTACCATGAACAGAGCAGCTATTTAGAGACCCTTTGTTCATGTTTACCCAGGGGAGTGCATTAATCTCTGCACTGATAATTTTGCAAACAATTTAAAAGGGAAAGTATCCTTTAATCACAAAGACTAGTAACACAAATCTGTCTCCTTTCTTACTCAGCAGCACTGACAGAGCCAGGCAGACTACCTGCATTACAGTGGGTAAATGAGGGCTTTTTATTTTATTTTATTTTATTTTATTTTATTTTATTTTATTTTATTTATTCATTTGATTTTTTGGAGGGGGAGTCATGATTAGTCAAAGCACAAATCAATACTTTTTGCATTCTTTTAACAAATTCTTTGACAAATACAAAATGCTCGGACCCTACAATCAAGTTCTAGTTCAATGAACTTGATCATGTGAGGGCGCTTGCTTTAGTTGACTTAGGGGTTCAGAAAACACTGGGGGCTGGATGAAGTCTTACAGACCGAGATGTCTACTCTTTAACTTGACCCAGGAAGGGAGGTGATTTGAATGTTTCTTCAAGTTGCCTCAGCCAACTCAAAGGATGAGGTGAGAACCAAGGCAAACACACTGACTAATGTACACACTGGGGAGAGGCTCCTTTGTGGTAGGAGGTGGGACAAACTGAGTAAGAAATAAAATGAGCCACCAGGACACAAGAGCAGCCAGGCTGTCCCCAGGACCCCATAGACAGTGGCTCACTCAATTCACAGTGGGAAGGTTTTCCTGGAACATTAAAGAGAACTCAGATTTAAAAATTCATATTATACGTTACTTTTATTCTTTAGAGTAATCACTCAATTTCACCAAATGTTCCTAAATATGTGGATAACTTTTTAACTGCTAGTTTGTATTAAATCCTTTTCACACCTAATTTTTAAAACTATGATTAATTTCTGATGTTCTACCCTTATGTAATTATATTAATCAAAAATGACTAAAGTCCTCAGTTTCTGCCAAATAAAATCATTATTATTTAATCAGTTGTCCTTCTAAAAAGAAGTTACTTTTTGTCAGAAATCATATTATCTGGAAATACGTGGGGATTTTTTCCTTGTTTTTTCAAAGCCTTTCCTTTGGTTCTGAAAGATTTTCTTTGTTTGGATCTTAAAAATTATTTCCTTCATTTCTTTCTTTTCATCGTTACTGGATGTTCACAGTCTTGCGTAAGTGGTCTGCAGCTCAGAGGTCAGTACAAGGCATAAACCACTTCTTCAATACCAAGAATTAGGTGCTGTCACCCTTCTCTGACATCACCATCACTCAAGTGCCAAGTATTTGAAGACCTTCTCATCTGTACCATTTCCTGGCTTCAATACTTCCTTTATGGATGCTTCTACATTGTGGATGAAGGCATTATTTGAACCCAGTGGAGAAGCTATATGTATTTGTGCTTGTTTTATTTATTTTTGTGCCTACTGTTTAGCAATATTTCCTCCCATCATATTTAAGTTTTTGTTTCTTTTAGAAGTATAAAATCTGTAAGCTAGGAAAAATGTAAGGCAAAACAGTTGCATAATAGAGCAGGGAAAGATGAAGAAAATTCGAATTTCTTGACTGTGCCATGAGACATCAAATTAGCTACTTTTTGGGATTCTCAACAATCTGGGATTAGAAATCAGAGTATGTCTGCACTATGCTCTTTTCTACTTTTCCAAACAGTGTTATGATGACTACAATGTATAAGATTTTATTTTNAAAAAAAAAGANAGAAAGAAAGTGCACACATGTGCACAGGGAATGCTTCTTCAAAAACACCATTTAGGTTTTATTCCATGGGCCATCATTCAAGGTTATTCAATCAGTGACAACTGAGAGAGCATGGAGAGGCCTTGGACACATATCATTCTATACATTGAGAAAATATCTGTGCCTTCCTAAGAAAGAAATTATCTTCTCTAATACTAGAGCCATTTCTGCCTAAGCACATTTGGCAAGAAAGTAGCTTACTTGNTGCCAAGAGGAGCAGGATTTGGCACAGATTGACAAGGTAAAACCCTGTAGGTGTTTCTGTGGGGCACTACCAATGTGAAAAACGCTACTGGTGGGTTGCCAGTGTGAACAACACAGTCAGCCAACACCTCTCTTGCCCAGGTGTCTGTGTAAGCCAAGAACCCTGGCAGTACTCCTGTCTAATAAATATTTTTGTTGGAGAATGATAGTGGGGTTCCCCAGCTGTCTATGAACCCCCTGAGCCAGAGTTGTCTGTAACTCTGAGTTAAAGATTTTAGTTCTTGTGCAGTAGATCTCAACATGCTTGCCGGCTGATGGTTTGAAGTTAAAGAATGGGATAGAAGCAGTAGACCCTTCCTCCAGGAGAAAAATGCAGAGAAGCACAAACATATATGACATCTACTCATGGGCTCCACGGCTAAGAAGCTGTGCTATGGTTATTAACTATCTTTCCCTGTGCTTTGAAAAATAAAGGACTTGGAGAAATGATTGATTTGAACACCTTGACTCACAGAGTCAAAAGAAATTTGAGAATCCATTGTCCCCATTTGCGTCACCAGATGAGTGAGTTTTCCAATTTGTAGGACAAGCTCTTTGCAGCTCCCCAAAGTTGGGTTGCTTTGGAGGAAGAGCTGGGGGTCAAACCCAGTGTTTCATGTGTACTAAGCAAGTGTTCTCTCGCTGACTATGCCCTAGCACTACAGCCTCATATTTTCTGGCATGCATGGAAAGAGCCTGCCATATCTCCCAGAATATTCCTTGCAATTTCATTATTCTCTCTTCTGTCCCACAGCTTTCTTAAACAACCACCCCCGACAGGTGTTTATAAGTTTATGAATCTATAAATTTTGTGACTTGGTGATAGGAATATTCTAGGTTGGAGTATATTTTCCCAAACATCTGCCTCTCCTCAAAGATGGTTATATTGCCTCATTCCATATAATAATTCCAATTAGAATTCACTAAGCATTTACTGTGAACTAAATGGGTACTTTGTACCCCTTTTCGATGGCCTTCCCTCTAACCTTACTAGGTAGTTTTAATAAAGGACACCAAGTTTTCAGACATCTCTATAGATAATTTGCTCAAAATTTTAGGATAGAGCCTGCTGTTCTCTGAAAAATATTCCTTAGCCCTTAGCAAATTGGATTTAAGTGATTGCTCTGCACTGACCTGACCTGAGTAGGTATGACACTGTTACAACTGCTGGCTCACCTGATGCCAGATCACATTGGAATGTACAAGTTCCTGTGGACTAATACATATTCCAGTGCTGTCTCAGTAGGTGCACTATCATATCTGGGTCAACCATTAACGGGTGGCATAATTTTAAGAGTGTTACCTGTCAAGTGTGATTTCCATTTCTATCAAAATGAATGGTACGGTGGGACTAGTAGGAGGTTCTGATATAGTCACCTCCACTGCTTGGGGCTAAATGACAAAGGCTGGGGCCTTCAAGCAAGAACTGGTGTCTAACTCTTCCCATTCTCTTCCTTCTCAATGTGCAGAGCGAATGGCTAAATTGACTTGTTTTAGTGAACGACAAAGGAATTTGGTATGACTGAGCCTGGGACACACACCTAAGAGGCTCCCTGTGCTATCCGCCCTTGTGTGCNGTTGGGGTTGGCATTNCTGGAGGAAGCCAGAACATGCCTTTTAATGGCTTTTCTCTTAAGAATTGACTATCTGTTCTTTGGAAAATCAGTTAGTTGATTACATGCTGTCCTAAGAGTTCAAACTCTTTCTCCAACGTCATTTTTAGGGTGTTTGACTTTTTAGTTAGCAAGGGCAGAGAAATGAGAGGCTTTTAAAACTGTTGAAAAATGTTCATCTGCCTGTTGTAAGCTATTTTTTCCATTCTAACAGCAAGAGTAGCAAGTGAAGTCAATGAAAAATTTATTTTCTATGCTTGCTATTAGGACTAAAGAACAGTACTTAGCCTAATGTCTTGAGCAACTGTTAAGACGAAGAACATTAAGAAGAAAAAAAAAACACCACACAGACGTGGAAGAACAGAATTATTATTAGAGTGGCATTGAAATCTAATTCTGTTTCCTACTTAGCATTTGAAAATTTCTCTCAGTTTTTTGAACGTTTCTGCCTGAATAATAAAACAGACTAACCCACGTAGATAAAGGGTGTGTAAGAGCTCTGATAGTGTTTTCCTTCAGAAGAATTATCAGACTAGTATGAAAGAAAAGGACTTAAAAACCACACTATTTTCCCCAGAATGCATTCTAAAATGCGTATGAGGAAGAGACAAGACCAGGCTTCAGAATCACACCCATCCGTGCCCTGGGAATCTATCAGTGAGACTACAGAAAATAAAGGAAATTTCAAAAATCAGGATAAGAAAAGGAACTCTGGACATCCTTTAAAGTGAATCACCACCTCAGGCAAGAGAGGGCGTGTTTTACTCTCCCAGGCAAAGAACCATTGGGATTCAACCTGAAGCAGACATTGCCTTAGCAATTAGAAGAAGTAATCTGTGCGGTCAGATTCAATNCNTGGGATTTCATATTTCAGCAAATGTCTGACCAGCACAAATTAAAACTTGTTCACAAAAGAAATCAGGAGTTACACCAAGGCCTTCCTATCTTTTCAAAGATGGAAACCAAGGTTTAGGAGTTTTCCTATTAAAGCAAGTTCCAAAGAAGCAGAGTCATGATATTGATCAGAAAAGGCCCTTCCAGGAATGCTACTAAAATTATTTGTAATAAAATAACATAGGTGGATTTTCTAAATTTTATTTGAGAACCTCTGTGACTAAATCAATTCAAGCAATGTTGTTACTTAAGCAACATTATAATTCACAAGAAATTTAAAATAGCAATAAATCTGTGGCGTAAAGGTCATTTCATGAGCAAACACATTAGTACTTTTATGTCATCAGATAGAGCCTAAGATGTGCCAAGCTCTCGCTGTGATAAAAATAAATAGATAGATAGATAGATAGATAGATAGATAGATAGATAGATAGATAGATAGATAGATTGATTCCAGAGTCCTCAGATGCAACAGAAATGTCTGAATGCAGTCAATGTGAGAAGGTAACATGTTTACTACATGAAGCAAGGAAAAAATGGTATAGCAAAAGGAGAAATTTGAAAACCAGTAAAGGCTATAAATAACTCTGTACATTGCTACATCACATCTGCAGAAGTTTGGAGATTCAAGGAATCCACAAAGTCACAGTCGTTTGAACCTCAATGATCATGATGTCTGTTCTGATACTGCTTTGTTACAATTCAAGGCGTTAGCTCTTAGTGCTACCTAAGTATGACCTTCAGGAGATCTTGTATACTTTTTTTGCTTTGGAAAAATATGTGTAATCATTGCAGAACACATCTTGGAAAAGACATCAAGGCTGGGACTTGAATCTAAGCTTTTAGCCACCCTTTCGGCCTCTGCACATCCCATAGGACTGAAATCACATACCAACTATATAACAACTATGTAACAACCAACTATATAACAATCAACTACATAACAACTATGTAACAACCAACTATATAACAACAAAAGCACTTGCCTAGTAAGGACACAGTGTGCAACATTATATACTGTACTTTTGAAACTGTTGTTGGATTTTCCTAAGTTTACATGTCTTCTTGTTTTAAACAAACAACCTAGGTTTGAAAGCAAGATTTCTCAGTTCCTTAAAAATGCTAATGTTAAAAAGATCAGAAATTGGGCATGGTGGTGCACACCTGTAATCCCAGCATCTGGGAGACTGAAACAGAAGGATGGTCAAATGCTCCAGGCCAGCCTGGGCTCCATAGTGAATTTGGGCCAGACTGGGGTGCATTGTAATTTAAAAAATCAAAACCAAAGTAAAATAAAATAAGAATGGAAAACAAACAGATAATATACAGCATATGGGGCTATTTCCAGATACTGCATACTTGTTCTCATTCTGAGTTGTTTGTTTGTTTGTTTTTGTTTTGTTGTTTGTTTGTTTCAAGACAGGGTTTCTCTGTGTATCTCTGGCTGTCCTGGAACTCACTCTGTAGACCAGGCTGGCCTGGAACTCGGAGATCTGCCTGCCTCTGCCTTCCAAGTGCTGGAATTAAAGGCGTGCGCCACAACTGTCTGGCTTGTTCTCATTTTTTAAAAATGTTTCTTTCCACACTAAGCTCATGGAATCCACATTCCTTCAGACTCACACAGTTCTTCAGAGTGTATGTAGATATCTACAGAAATAGTAGTAAGTATTCTGGTTTAGTTGTAGTAAATTTTCAAATGGCATACTGTCATATGATCCTTGAGACTGGGAACAATGTGAGCCACGAATAGGTTCAAGGACAACTCAATGTATGTATGGATTCCTAAGCTTGCTTGGGCGGCAAAACAACCTCCTCCATCCCATTAGTGAGAAGTCTGTGAATATGCCACCAGGCTTGGAAAATACAACTCCTAAAACTGGTAAAAGAGGCACATCTGGCTCTAATAATTAGTTAGTGACACTAGAAGTTGGTCTTTGCTTTTATTTTGTACTTAGGAGTACTCATTTCCCTATTAGATATAAAGTACTATAAAGGTATTGTCAATAGTCTAATATGACAATCTTCTTATAACAACAAGAATAATTTCTCTTTTATTTGAAATTACCCTGAGGACAAAATAAAACAAATTTTGCTTACGCTCTATATTCTTGTGCCTATTATGCTGTGTGTTTGTGTGTGTGTGTGTAGGAATATCAGTACATGGGACATGGGAGTATGTTGACATGTCAATTTCCTTTCCTTGCTCAACAAAGTCTCTGTGATTGAGAAGTTAGTGTGAAACCACAAAGAAATTGACCACAAAGTTCATTTTTGAATGGTTGTCTTATGGAATAACTATGTTTAAAATAAAAATTAAACAAGTAAGGAGACAATAAAATCCATAAAAGCATAAAAATAAATATAATAAGAATATACTACTAAGAGGCTACTTGGTCCTGGAGGACAGTCAGGCTACAGTTTTGTGTTTCTGTAGGCAAATAAATAAAGAATATGAATTATGGCTCTGATATCAGGAAGAAAAGCTGAGACTGATTTCCACTTTGCTCAACAAGGCAGAATGATTGTATTATGTTTGTTTCCATGAAAGCTATTAGCATTCAAGAAAAACTGACCCTGAGAGTTATAAACTCCTGCTATTTGGAAAATAGTCTTTATGTTGTGCTCATTTCCATCTGCATAAGACGTCACTGTAATATTGCTATAGTTCTAATAAGACCCTTAAAATCACTTTATATTTGCATTGAGCTTATATTTTTCAACAAAATGATTCAATTTTATTTAACTTCTAAAAGAGGCAATCAAAAGGCAATCTCTTGTTTTGATTGCTTCCTAAGAATTGCCACGTTAAAATAATGTGGTTGCTTTGAATACTCAATAATGATTTGGAATATTTCCCTNTTGGTGTTAAAAGTCACTTTGTTCTTTCCATTTCATAGGCTGCAGAAGTTCAGGGGATGGACAAATACAGTGATCATAAAACTGAAAACCCACACACTAGATTTTGAAATGACAGCAGTTATTTGTAGATTTTAGGCTCTGCTCCATGCCCCTAGACTGAGTACATGTTTGCCCTAAAATCTTTTCCAAGCTTACAATATGGTCTCTAGTTTCAAACGATGACAAAGACAGGCTTGAAATCAGAAATCAGAAATTTGGTTTTGAAAAAAAAAAATCCCTAAAGATTCCTTTGAAGTCAGACATGACACTGTTTCTTTACAGACACTACCTATCTACCCCCAAGGGTTTGTGTTCAGATTACTCTCTTTACTCTTCTACTTCTAAGTTTAATTTGAATTATATTTACATAAATACATTTTTCTATATACGTTTAGAAACCCAGATCCTGAGCATACTACATGCAACCTGCTGGGATCTACACGGAAGTAGGATGGATTAAGCCAATGCAAAAAGACTTCAAAGTTTGGAGTGAATTTGCATTGAGACATAAATTACCCAGGATATTCAAAGCCATAAATTAGCTTCAGGACATAAATAGTTCTCTTGTGGCTCACAGAAGCACAACAATTCTCTTTATTCCACATATATCTATTATCATGTTTTCTCTAAGACTCTTCATGGGCTCTATTGCTTTGTCCACACTGTATTTTTGCTTCTATATTCAAAATATGTTCACTGGTAGCTGCTACAGGCCCAAAGTCAAAAGTATTGCACTGCTTATATTAATATTAACCTCATTTCTTTCTTTTCTCTGCCTAGAACACACACGAGGTGAGTAGGCACAAACCACTGGCATTATCTAAATTAACAGAAAGAATTTTTTNAAATTGTGACTTGAGTATGACTAAACAGTCCAAGAGATTCTGTTCAGCTTCTTGATTATATAGTATATATGCAATGTTACAAGTACTAGATAAATAATGTGTACTACAGTACATAGAATACATACATGTATACATGCAATGTTTACTAATTTTTATAAACATCTGCAAATAATGTTGAGATCTGAGATTCTGATCAACAGAAAAAAGAAAGTAATTTATTTAATATATATTTCCTGTAGCTTAGGCCATTGAAAGTTTCACAACAAGAAGTGTTTAAAAAAAAAAAAACCTGCAACTTTTGTACTTTTAAAAAACAAAAAAACATGAATTCCATTTCATAAACTCAACTCAGTGTCCTGGATAAATGTCATAATGTCCCCAGTGAGTGATAAAGAATGAGAATCTGGCAATGAATAACTACTAAAAAGTGAATTTCATAAATATTTGAAGTCACTGTCCTTCACTGATTAAATGTCCACACACTCCTGTTTTGGTCTGCTCCACTCAAAGCTCTCCTCATTTTAAATGAAAGATACTGTTGCCAAACTAGCCCATGTTAATCTTTAAAATAAAATTAATTCCCTGTTCCAAGTGCAAAGAAAATAATTGTCTTTCTAAATATGTACTAGCTCCTTACATGTAAGCTTTATAAATTTCATTTTAAAACTTCTTACATAAATATGGACACATAAAGCAGTAATTTCAAGGCTAAATGCTTATTTTGCATCAGTTCCAACACACACACAACCTACAATACAGACAGATGCGCAGTCAATGCAAATGAAAATAACACACTTTTCTCATCAACATTGCAACTGTTGAACTGATACATTTAAATGTCTTAATGAAGTGGATGAACATAGTTGGATTGTGCTGTTTTAAGTTTACTTTAAAAAATGGTGTGAAAATTAAAAAGCAGTGTGAACAAGAAATGTGAATAGACACTTGTTTGGTGTGGGCAGATTTACTATGATGTAATCACACATTCTACAAAAGTGTGATGTTAGTGGGGTGGGGGGGCTTCNTCCTGCTACGACATTTATGAGGATCCCGTTAGGATTCTGATCGAACTGAAAGGAAAAGTCATAGGAAGTTGAACGTGTTAAATATAAGTAACATTGTCTGAAAAGTCCAAAGAAATTTAATAACAATTAGAAAAATGAAAGGAATCGAAGGAATTTAATTACCCCAAATAAGTAATCACTTCTCTAATAATATTTTTAACAATGCAAGAGAGAGTGAAAATTTTCAAAACCAAACGCTGCCTTAAAATAAAAACATAACTTCTTAAAATTATCCTTACGGTGTTTTGCAGCTGTGAACAAAAGAACTCCATTATTTAATTCCACATACCTCACAAAAATCTTAGGCTGGCTGGAACTCAGTTCTTATTTAAAATATATTTCCTTAAAAAAAAAACCACTGAAAGTTTTAAATGTTAATATTTATCTAGATATTTCAACCAGATAGCTCTCCAAAATCAACACATACCCAAAAGACAGAATTATTCAGAGACCCAAGCCCAAATGTTTCTCTCATGAAATAGTCCATCACGACAAAAAAATCCCAAAGAGAGAAACACTGGGGGGAAAAAAGAATAATGATAATAATAAGAAGAAACTAGCAAGGGGTGCCTGAAAACCAGCAGCATCCTGCCAATTGCCACAGTGAATTTAAATAACCAATCACCACCAATGTCTTTAACAGAAATAAAATCAGGCGCATCACGAAATGTCATCGTACCTGCATGCACTTTAAATGACTACGGCACACGCTGTAAAATCTTCAGAAATAAAGCGCACTTCCTTTAACAGCTGCAAAACACGCTGCAGAAGCCCAGGATACATTTTTTTTTCCAGGCAACTGATCCAGCTTTCAGCCAGCCCCGTGACCTTTGAACTCCCTTCTGCCCCCTCCTCTTCTGCAGTCAAAGCCTGTGCTGGTCTCATTTGCATAAGGCTCAGGCAATGCTCCAGCAGCCAAAGCGGAATGCTGGGTAAGGAATTGTGGAGCTGCGGTTCAGCCAGGGTACCTGCATCCCGGAGCACCCGGACCCGCAATGGGGAGTGGGCATGCTTCACCAGGCTGTCAACATCACACCCCCTAGGTCCGTTAATGGATGAAAGATTTTAGCGGCTGTTTCAGTCTTATGCTACTTGTTTACCGTCTCCCCACCATAAGACGCTGTCTGCAGCGACTCTGGTAACCAAGGAAACCCANATAGTCAAATACTTCATTTAAATACGTGTGGAAGGCCAATTTTAAATTGTCATTAACTTCTCTTGTTTTGGAGACATAGCTCTTTTTTTAAAGTGTAATATGTATCGCATGCATAATCAGACATATGGGGTGTTTTTGTTGTGGTGGCTTAAACAACATTTACAGACATCAATTTACATTAGGCACTATACACATAGATGCAGTCACTTTAGTAATTCTGAAAAATGTTAAATGTGCCCAAGTGTCTTAGAGATCGTCATCCTAAATGGTATCCAAAAATTAATTGTAAAGAATTTAGGTCCCAGGATGCCTTTAAACGATACAGCAGTAAAAACATAGAGCAAAGTTAAACTGCGTATTTCAATTCGAAGAGTCACCTCACAGTAGTGCTTGTCTTTTCCAGTGATTTTGAGTGCTGAGCTGTTATCTGTTAGGGTTGCTCCTGGCCTCGGATTCGTACACACAGCAATCAGTCTATTTGAAATACAAACTTCTCTATTACCCATAAACCCAAGAGCTAGTTATTTTCCAGATAAACATTATGTGTGCAGGTNTTTTATAAATACCCACCAAGACATAAATTTCCTTTTCTGAAATAGTGCACCAGTGGGAATACTGATTAATCCAATGATTAATCCAATCCTGTTTTTAAAATTAAGTTAATTTGTTTTTCTTCATATATTTATAACTAACATCTATTATATAAAAGATTTTTATTATAGAAAAGNTTTTATAAAAAAGCAAATAAATATTAGTAAGGACATATTACTAAAGTATAAATATATATCTTTAAATAATATTATTTAAAATTTTTTCTATTTTTTTATTTAAAAAAATTATACATTTTACATAAATATCTTGCAGTATACTGCAAAACACTAGCAAATTATGAGTGACTCCTCTTCTATAAGAAATACAAACTAAGGCAATACAGAATTTTTAATATAAAAAAGTAAAGCTTTTTTATACCAGCTATTTATTAGCCATTCTGCTATATATGTATTTGCATACCTAAAGTATTAGAAATTATTAAATGAAATTTTTATAACCTATACATTTTTAAATAGAATAAACAACTTTTCAGTTTAATATAATAATATCAGCATTTCTGTTATATTTGACTACATCAAAAATTNAATCTTGCTGGCTTAATCCAAGTGCATCCTTCATATTACACATTACAAATACCTTGTAAAGTTGTTGTTTAAAGCAAAACACATATTAGCCCAACCTAATTTAAATGCAATCAAATACAAGGAAGTGTTGGGAGGATTTATAAAAATCACCGACCTGTTCAAATAGCTGTAGTCGAGTCCTGGCACTCTTTATTCATTAGAATCCAAAATCAATTGATTATCATTTTATAGTACGTGCCAGCATCACGGAAGGCATCGTTCTTCCTGGTTCAGTGGAATCTTCTTACATTTCCCAGGCCCGTGTTTTATTGCTGGTACCATATGCTTTATTGTTCCGAGACAAGAGCTTCTCTCGCACAAAGACTCATTACCTACTGCTTGCTGCACGGCCTCAGCCTCCGTGAGGCTGCCTATATGTGATCACATGGAGTTCTGTCTGAGAAAGCCAGGCGTGCCACTGACTTCACTGTGTCTATGGATATTTTTATCAGCTGACTCTACTAGGAGGAAGAAATAAGAGATCAGGGAACTGCCCTAAGACATTAATATAGCACAATTTGGGGAAATCCCTACACAGGTTTTATTATTATTGAAAATGCTGCCACAGCCATTAAAAAAGGGGGAGCTAGATTTTATGTTAATTGGGGGTTGAGTAAGAGTTCATGGGAAGAAAACTTGCTCAAGCCTTTTCTTACCTTATGTTTCTGAAAGTAGTGTTGTATAAATATTATGGAAGAGCTCTGTTCTAATGAACCAACTTACAATACATTTTAACCTTTTAATTGCAAGTATTTCTTTTCTTGGTCCTGCCAACCCCCACTAAAAGGCCAGATGCTGGTTACCTCTAAATTTCCTTCAGTAAAATCCCCATCACTAAAAGATACTATATGTGAATAAAAATAGAGAAAGCAATCCTTTTTGATAAGGAAGATGAGAGGGTTTGACTCTTTTATTGAAGTATATAAATGAGGTAGGTGATTAATTTATCTTCTCAAAAGATGACACATTGCTAGAGCAGCTGACTACAATGAACAATGAAGATCTCAAGTTAAAGACCAGATGGTTCATACTAATTCTTAAAATCGCAGTAACTTATTTTAGACAGCTTACTTCAATAGAGCATATGGTTTACCTTATCTGATTTTAGTGCTAACAAATACTTGTAGAGATGATGGCTCGACATTTACAGGAACCTTTAGCTGCTTAGATACTGTTTTAATACATGCGAACTCTGTATGTCTGAACACAATCACACTATCTTTCCAAAAATAAATGCTCAAAACTTGCAAATCAGCTATGGATCTTCAAACAAACAAACAAACACCTACTTAATTAATAGAATTTGTTTAAACCTTCCATATAGTTTATAGGCTGTTTTGTTGAGAGTCTGCCTGACTTGAATTGGTATTGGAAAGCTTTCCACCCACAAATTTCAGTAATTATCTTATGGCAAATACATGAACATTCAACGAAGATCACAGAAGGAAAAGCCAGAAGCATCATAAAATAATCAGAAAAATAAAATTCGTGTACTAGTATATGGATGAACAGTGCATTGCAATGGCCCTTATAAAAATGTCAGTCCTGAATCTTAAAAAGAATGAAGGTACCCATACATACATTCATATGCTTATCAATATATATACACTCACATCAACCTTCAATCAATAAACTCTTATTTTTTAAAAGAAAAGCATTACAATGTAAACACTTGTCAGCTAAATTTAAAAAATAATGCAGAATAAATCAATGTGATTAAAAATAAGTACTTAAATAAAACAATTTTTAACATTTTTCTCTATATTATTTGAAGGATTATTATTGATCTGTAATGCTTCGTGACTTAAGTAATCGGTTTTTCTTAGCATGAAAGAAAGACTGAGATGCACTTTAAGTGCCACCATTTGCAAGTATTTGTTCAACAACACCCATGTTCCCTTTCCCTTCTATAACAAGAGCTACACTAAGATACAGAACCTTGGGCCATAAATAAAAATGCAAACAAAAGCTTCCTGTTGTATCATACACCAGCTGGCTTTTTTTAAAGGTCCCTATTTTTTAGTGAATACCTTTGATGATCTCACCATGTTAATGTACAAGGAAATAAACAAAAGGCAGCCATTTTTTCTCTCACTGCATCCCTTCAAAACAGTGAGACAAAATGGTTGCTAAGTAGAAGGAAAGAACCTGTAAAAAATCAAGTTACTTCAGAGTTCCTTTGGTGGTTCTGGGGATCTGCGAGTGNGGGGAGGGGGAAAAATCTACGTATGTGTGAATTTTATGTATGGGCATGAAAAGAAATCACTTAATATAAGAACTAAAGATTAAGTGATATCAATATAAAAATAACTAGAAACAAATGCCTAAAAAAAAAGAATCTCTGATAGGAAGACTATCAACACAATATGTTAAATGTAAAAGCCTGATAAAATCATTTATGTGGATAAAAAAATTTAAAGGTAGATGCCAGAGCCAGAGAGAACTAGAAAGAGAAAGAATGGATCACACAACAGTAATAATCCCAGTTACTATTGTCTTAAATGACTTCGGNAAGTTATTNTAGCATGTGATACCCTAATTTCCAAGTCTGTAAACCAGGAAAAAAAATACCTTTTTGGTGAGCCAGTCTTGAAATATATAGTAATACTTCTCTGTTTCAACTCTCTAAGTTGGATTTAACCAAGCATTTGCAGCTAATACTAAGAGTAAGAAAACGTAAATTATAAAATTTTAATAACTGCTTACAATAATTTTAATAAATTATTTTTATATCAAATACAAATAGGACTTGGAGGAAGAGATCATCTTTGTCTAATGGATAAAAAAATGGAAGGCATTTAAGAAGTAATTTGAAATCTCAAGAACTNGCCTCTTGATTAAAACAAGTTACAAAATAGGCATATCACTCCACTCAAGATTCCAGAATTCTCTGTCTGCAACACGGCAAGAGAACTCCAGCAGAGATTCCCACATCACACAATATACAACGGCGCTTCTGCTTATGTAACACTTTCATCAGCCAAGACTTCTTCAGATTTGAAATTGACAGAGAAACACAAGATCATAGCTTAAAACAGTAAGTCGCATCCAAGATTAAAGAGGTGTCTTAATTTATGATATTAAAAGTTGTGAACTGGAAAAGGTAACTCAACTCTTACTACTAATTCTTATTATAACAACTTTCCTCTGAAGGCAGATTGACATCATAGAATCATTTGGTTTCANACTTTTTCCTTCAAAACAGACAAAGATTATGAAAGAGAATCTAAGATGTGAGCTTTCTGGCTTCCGAAGTAACACAGACGTAGACTTTTGCTGAAAGGATGACCCACTGAACAGGAAGACTACTGCCCCGAGTGTCTGTGTTTCGAGGCTGTATTATCTGGCATTTACCTCAGCACTGCCTTTTGATTTCTCCCTTGATGGAGTTGCCCTTCATCTCNCCTCAGCCTATTCTGGGAAGTCAGTAAATTCACCACAGCAGCTTAAAAATCCAGGAATAAGGTGAGTCCAATTCAACAAACATTTATTGGAAGTTACCATGTCTCACTCTCTGAGACAGTTGCTAAGGATATAAAAGTGAAATATTAACTATTCTCAAGAAGATCAGTCTCTTTACCTTAAAAATAAAAAGTAAATAAGAAAACTGCTGTAGAGAATATGACAGAAAGGTGGTGACAGGGGGACATTGTTTCAATTTTAAACATCTTATCAATTCAATATGTTCTTTATGTCAAATAAGCATAATTTCTTTATGTTGATATTCCCTACTAAAATCAGAAAAATATTGATGTAATATAAAATAATTCATTAAATAGCCTACTGAAAAATTTCCTTTTGGATATCATAATCTAAAAGAAAAAGTAAATCTTTCATAATAAAATTATGTATGTATAAGATGGTTGCAAATTCTTCACTATTCTTTAGTGAAAAAGTACAGCCTAACTCTTTTACCTTCCCTTAATGCTGCCTCTACTGAATTCTTTTTAGTAGTCTGCAAAGGTGGTATTCTGAACATTGAAAGGATAGATCCTAAAAAACCAGTAGCTTCAACTTGAAACACTTACTCCAAGTCTCCTGGGCCACTATGTAAGGGAATTGGCTACCCCAAGTCTGCCATGATTGAGAAGCCACCCATAGGGTCTCTAGGAGAAAAGGAATGACTACATAAATGTTACCTTGGAGAATACACAACACAAGGGCCAAGCATTATAAACTATGATAAGTGGAAATTTGAGTTGTCTTGGTGAGAAAGGAGATGTAGGCAAAGGTCCAAAAGTTAAGACAAAAGAAGAAAAGTGGNGGCCCCTTTGAGCAGCCTGAAGCTTGAGAGGAGAGTGTTTCTGGTATGGGTGATGCTGTGAGGTGAGGAAAGGATGCTGCGAGGTAAGGTCAGAGTAATAGGCAAAGAAGGCAGTTTGGCCATTGAGTAGCTCCATGGAGTACTGTCCCAGCAACAAAAGTGTTGGAAGACATGAGTAGAAACAGTGAGCTTGCACTAAGGGTGATAACTGAGGCAAGAGGTGGAGAGACTCTGGGAGATAGCAAGATAGAATCTTAAACCTGGTGAGATTAACTGCCCTTTGACCTCATTTATGGCTTCAAAAGCTAATGGTCCAATGGCCAAGCTACAGGTTCTAACTAGACTAGAGAACATTGATTAAGCTAGCTTTATTATGTTCAGTAATTTTGCACATATTTTGATTTGTGCTATCCTCAGAGTGTCAATTTTCAAACAATGTGAAAATATTTAATGTCAAATATTAACATGTTTGGGAGGTGGAAACAACCTCTTTTGAAGAAAGGACACACAGGACAGTATTTAAGTTATTTTCTTATGCATGATTTCATCATCTGGGGAAAGGCTAATGGAGGGAAAAGAATACATTCTGGTTGGGCAGAAATGAAAAATGTAATTTTGATAATGAAGAGTAAGGCTCAACNTACTTACAAAAATACTGGCTAACACATATCCCACCCATTGCTACCAGTCAAAGCAAAGAAATGTAGAGTTTTATCCTTGTGTTTTTTCATTCTATTTGGACATTAGACTATGAAAGCAGCAGATGTTAAATTTAGCAGCCAGTGAATAGACACTTTGAAGGACACAGGTTAAATGGCTGGAATTACTCTATAACTACTACTACAGAGGCTACAATACGAACATAAATCATCTCAACCTGACTGCAAAGAAATAAGTGACCCAAAGAATGGAGTGTCCAGATTTCCTCCAACCCTTCCTTCTACTCCCACAAAGGCATTAGAAAACAGCATTTGTTAAGAGAAAAGACCAAATGAAGCAAACCTCCCAGGAACACAAAGGATACACTTATGTCATAGTGGCCATCAGCAATGGCTATACTAATCTCTTCTTAGGCTGAATTAAGTACCTAACTTGGGACAAAATAAAATATGGAATTAACTGGTACATCCTAAAATCAACCACAAACTGAATGGTTAAAAGAAAATAAAAGGAACAATGGAATAGAATGAATGGATTTTTCATGTCAATAAGGTTATGCACCATAACCAAAGATGCCACAAAATTGCTTTGGAGTCAAGACTAAGAAAAAGAGGGATTTTTGTTGTTGTTGGGTTTTGTTGTTGTTGTTGTTGTTGTTGTTGTTGTTGTTTTGTGTTTTTTTTCATTAACACAAACCCACAAATACTTGGCCAATCAAATAATTTTTTTGTATTTATAATGGATACATATGGAAACAGCCTTGGTATATTATTTATATGGAGTCATTGATGCAAATATATAAGCAGATGCAGATGTAATGGCAGCATCTATTTTATATTCACTGACTATCAATGTTTGGAACTGAGTTTTGTATTCTGACATGTTAAGAGAGATAAACAGTGAAGCAGTGACCTAAGTGGTTTGCCATCTACGTACAGAAACAGATGCAAAGAGTTAGTAGAAGGATGATGAAGATATTTTATAATG
>LZPO01098252.1:3459-17428 GCA_001675575.1 Neotoma lepida
TTTGTTTTTCAGGTTTTTTGGTTTTTTATTTCTTTTTGGGATTGTAATTTAATTACAACAGTTCTTTCCTCCCATTTCTCCCTCCAAACCCTCCCCTTATACCCCTCCTGGTTCTCCTTCAAATCCATGGCCTCTTTTTTTTTCATTAATTGTTGTTGTGTGCATATACGTATATTGATATACATGCATACATACATACATACATTTATATAATATACAGTGTTACTTGTATGTATGTTTTCAGGGCTGACTTCTTGACACTAGACAACCTATTGGTGTGCTCTTCCCGAGGGAGGGCCACCTCTCCTCTCCCAGCTTCCCTCAGTTGAGTGTGCCTGTTTTGGCTGCAGCTTGTTGTATGTTTTCAGCTGTGAAGTTTTCCTCTTGTAAAATCATGTTGGCACTCAAAAGGTTTCAAATTTGGATTTAGATTTGGAGATTAGGGATGTTCATTCTACATTTTTAATTTAAGAACATTTGATTTTATTCTACTCAAATGTCTACTTTTATAGCTCTCCTATCTAAAATTAAACTAAGGGAATGAGGATCTTTTTATAAAATAATGAATGAAACTGTGCTCAATAATAGCCAAATAGAGCATTTTGTTCAATATCAAAATTGTTACATTGGGCTATACGAAGAATGTACTGGAGAGAGGAGGGTCTCTCACCAAACGTTTGCTACAACAGCACTCAGTGAGGCAACTTTTAAGTGTTTTCTAAAGTTGATTGGTAAGGCTTTAATACAATGATAGATGAGTCCCATGAAGTCACATCAGTCACTTCAAAGCTCCATGTCTCCATCTGGGTGAAGTAATGAGTCTTTCTCTCTGTAAAATATTGAGAGTTCTCACAGTTTCACTGAAAGATTTGTCTAAACAGTAGACATGAGTTGAAAAGTTGGGCTCGAGATCTGACCATGTCACTTATTATCTATGTTAAGTATCCTGGGAAAGGATGAACTGAAAGCAAGCAGGATATCTTAAATCTTACATGAGGAATACTTGCATCCTGCTCGTCTATCATATGTGAGCAAAGACAGACAAGGAAGTGAAGGCTGAGGAAAGTCATACATGCTTCCCTGAGCTGCATGGCAGAGGTAGGAGCAGCACAGCTGTTTGGGTGGGGTGAGAGATCTCTGCCCTCATGAGTCAGGAAGAGCTTTGTCAACACCAGACAAGCAACTTTCCTGTAAATCCCAATTCTGAACCCAAGTCACTTGCTATTCAATAGCCTCTCTGAGGTCAGCTCATCCAGTCTTGGATCCCATGAAGGTCCTTATTCCTATGATATCACCCATCTCTTCCTTCTCCCTCATGCANAGGGGATCTCCTTTCTTTCAGAGGAACCTTTGTATTTTTCTGAAGCAAGCCTCTGTGAGCTCATGGGAAGACCTTTTTTCTCTTNTACCTTTATGCCACAGTCATTCATCAACCCCAAAATCACATGAGACACTCCTTTGTGCCAGATGCTGCACTAACCACAACTAATGCAGAAANAAACAAAAGCGTTTCATTCTGTGTCTGCTGCTGTTGTTTTCAATTACTTCATTATATTACAAAACAACAAGCAAAATAACACCCCCCCATAAGTAATTCAGCTCTTCCCTTGAAGACGGCTTGGACAAGTATAAGCAACAAGAATTACATAAAACACATATTTGAAGGTGTGTGTGTGTGTGTTGACTAAGTAGCAATGAATAAATAAAAATTCACTGGGTTACTTGTTATAAAGTTCCAAGAATTTACACTCTAGCCACTGACAGAGATATTGGCAAACATACCCAGTTATCNGAGGATGAAGAAATAACAGGAGAATTAATAGAAAAANNAGAGTTGGAAAGGAATGAGAANATATAAATTTANGACTAAGCAATTAGTCTCACACCAGTATTAAGGAATAATGGCAATTTAAAGTGTAGGGTATACATGAAAGGCAGCTGTTTATATTGTTACCAATTTATTGACCTGGAATGTGTCTCTTGGTAAATAAAAGTAATGGCCTATGTAATGTTTATAGTAGCTGTTTCAGTCATTAGGCAAACAAACTTGTATCAGTTATCTGAAGATGAAAACACTATGCAAATCTAACTCAAGTATGTATATGCATCAGTGTGTCGTGCATATCGGACATCAGTAACTGGGAGCTGTCCAACCACTTAGGTCACATACATTACATTTCAGAAGAATGNTTGCTTAACAAAGGAGCATAGAAATCACTCAATATTTCGTATTCTGAGATTTGTTGTAGAATAATATAATAAAATTTCTTGTCTTATTTTTAATCAATGCTCAAACACCCCTTTCAATGTTTCTCTCCAGGTTTTAAAAAAAAACCCAGGTGCCAGGATGTAGGCATAGCACCCTCAACATCTGTGAAGCATGAGTAACTGTCACCAGTCTTTTGCTGACAAAGTTAAGTCGGTACAGTTCAGCTGGGGTCCATGATCTCAAGACTGCTTGCAGTCCAGCTTTTCTGCTTTTAGTTAAGAGCTTGGGTTTGCAGGGCAGCACCTACGACTCAGTGTCTTCTAATCCACTGTGAGGCCTGAGATGATGCGCAAAATATTTTTTTATTTGAAACAAACAAATGCACTCATAGGAGAACAAGGCATAGGTTAAAGTTAGCCTCCTGCCTTTTCATCCAAGGAGAAATGTGTTTTTTGTTGGAGATTTCGCATATTTGTTATTGCTAAATATTTAAACTTCACACATATACACACACTCAAACAGAAGCCCTCCTAATAAGGTACCCTTTGTGCCTTGCACATAAATGTATGTGTGTCTTACTTTTTAAGAGCTGTAAGAATAAGAACATGGGAGATCTGAACCAGCTGAATTTGGATCCAACTCAGAAAGCATCACACTAGCTTGTGACCACTGAAGTTATTTAATCTTCTCAAGTTTCCACTTTCAATTGATCCCCTCAAAAATAATAACAACTTGCCCATTTAGTTTTGAGAGAAATTGGAAGAGATTACTAATACAAGATACCAGGGTGGTATATACAAGACACTCAGAAAAGGACCCCCCCTACACACACACCTCTCTTCTTGAACCTAAGATTCACCCAGGCTACAGTACAGAAGAGTAATTTACCATTGATCTATAACACCCATTATCTATATCACATGTACACGGCACAGTCCTAATGTCAAAACCCTGGGTAGAAATATCTTGATGATAATAGAAATGCTCTGTTAAAACCAATAGATGATATCATATTTCATAGTGAATTACTTAAGGAAAATATAGCAGCCATAATAATTTAAAGTGGGGACTAGTGTTTACATGTAAATGACATGATTATAAAAAGGGACATTATTCAGAAATTCACCAAAAGTACTAAGTATAAGTTTAGTCATATTGTGAGACATAAAGAACATAAAAAAATCTACTTTTATTTCTGTTTTTAATTTTTTTACATTTATTTACTTACTGTGGGGAGTGAGGTGGGGTACACATGTGGCACCATGTGTGTATGGAGATCAAAGATCAATTTTCAATAGTCAGTTCTCTCCTTCACCACATGGGTTCCAAGGATTGAACTCAGGATATCAGGCTTCATAGTAAGGGTTTTCACCCACTGAGTCACCTTGCTAGCCCTAACTTTATTTCCTATAATACAAGAAAAGTAATTAAAATGACAATGACATTTAAAAATCAAACACCATGAAGCATTTAAAGTTAAATTTAAATATGTGTAAACCCTAGACAATGAAAGGCGCATTGCCATGATTAACGTACATAGATAAATGGACCTGAATGGAATCTGGGAATAGCGCCACAATTGTTTTGTCCATTGATCTGAAGGTAGTTAAGTGGAGGAAACCTAGTAGTCCNCAACACAAGGGCAGAACAACAGAATTTCCACAGGAAACAGAGCAAACTCTGTTCTCATCTCACAGAACAAACAAAAATTCAAAGTAGAAGACAAACTTACAGGTAAAGAAAAGGTATTGTTCAACATTTGGTTCAATGCAAAAGTCCATGTCCTTTTATTTTTTAAAACATAATACGGCCCATGTGTTAATTCTTAAATTTATAACCAAAGCAGGCCTCCCTTCTGGTACATACGGACATTTGTAGTCAAGAGTATTACACTAAGCATACTATGAAATACATTAGTACATATGTATTTTTATTTTTTATTAAAAATAAAGAAACATCGCCTAGCTGCATTACTATTTTTGAACTGGGAATCCATGTATCTATATTTGCGATTGGGTGATGTTTTAGATGGGGATTACATAAGAGAGACACTGAGCATAAAAAAATATTTTATTCGAATTCCTACTCAGGCTCAGAGTGAGTGGTGCCTGGAAAATGTCTTTCTTAGAAGATGATTCTATATGTAATTATATTTTCCTCAGAATAGATTGTAGAATTTGAAAACAGGTGTTTAACAGAGCAATTAAGTATTAGAGCTATAAATCCTATCTCTTCTTACAAGTGCACAAACATACAGTACCGTGTCTTTACTCCATGTTAACATCTCCTGCCTGAGAAAAGAAAATCTTCAAAGAAAGTGTGAGAATTTTTCAAAGAAGAAAACCCAATACCACTGCAAAAGTCATTTCAAAAATAGAAAACCAGACTTGACTTCTCAAAGTTGGTAGGCTCTGAAAACACTTGACCTCAGTGTGCATGCCTGTCACTTAGGATTCTGTGGCATCTGACAACCTGAAGGGAAGTTCACAAAAACATACATTATTGTGCTACAGAAAACTACATAAAATTTTAGAATGATAATAAAACAATAATGTGTCAATATTCTTTAAATAAGGGAACGGGAATATTAATTTCAGAAAATGGGCCACAGGCGAGCATAAAAGAGAAAAGTGGGGAGGTACATCATGGTAGCAGCCTTATCATGACACGCTTTACTTTTTCCCTGAATTGTTGAATGATGAACAGTGAGTGCAAATTTATTGCAATATTTGTTCACTTGAAAACACTTCAGAAATATGATCCTAGTCTTAGAAGATGGAAAATAAGCATAACCTGCATAGGCTACATTGCACTTAGAGTTAACAAAGGTGCTTGCTCTATGACTAAACCCATCCTTTAACTGGCACAGAAGGGACAACAGTGCAGTCATTTTGTATGAGCTGAATTGATCTACTCTTGTCATCCTTCAATTGGTTGTATTGACCTGGTACGGAAACATCTTTAAGCCTTCCATAAAATGTTTGTGCAATAGACATCATTCAGCTCACACACTAGATCATATTTTTCTACCCAGACTTGGCACTGAAAGTAGTTCACAGTCCTCTGATACGATACATAGGCTCTAAAAGATTAAGTGCTAAGATAATCAATATTAAATATATAGAACAGCAGTGGTTGTCTGTACAAGACCTGCACAAGCTCAAGCCAGTTAAAAATTCCAGCAGAGAGTGGAGAGGGCCTCCTGAGATCCCATCCCTCGTTGAGAAGCCATTAGCAGTTGACAACTGCTGGGGAGAAAGAGTGACTTCTCTTTAGGACTGTGTCCGCTGGGAGGTTCTTCACTCTACAGGAGATAATCCCATGTTCATATACATTTGAGCTGGGCTCGATGGGTTAAAAAATAAAAAAGTAATAAAAATTATAAAAGGAGGACATGAAGTTGAGAAAGATGCAATGGTGGGTCCTGGGGAAGCTGGTGGGAGAGTGAGGCATGGGTATGATCAAGATACAGTGTATACATGCATGGAATGTTCAACGAATAATATATATATATCATATATACAATATGTAATATTTATAAATATATTTAAAAGAAACTAAATGCCTACGACTTGCTTAACGATTTTCATGGAAGATATCACTACTTATTTCAGACTATCTGTTTTCAAAGCTTTAGCTACTGATCAAATGTATACAGTATCTGTTTAAATAACATTAACGATCCTATCTCTATCACCCTTACAAGACTTGAGGAGATGGTGAGATAACTCGGTCAGTAAAATACTTGTCACATGAACATGAGAACCTGAGGTTAGATACACAGCACCCACATAAAAGCCAGGTAGGGATGGAACAAATCTGGAACACCAGCACTGAAGGAGCAGAGAAGGGAAAATAAACCTGGGGCTTGCTGGCCAGCCAGTCTACCCAACTGCTGAGCAGCTTTTCACTGAATAGAGACCATATCTTAAAAATTAAGGTAGACGGTAATTGAGAAAGATATCAGTGCCAATCTCTGACCTCCATACACACACACACACACACACACACACACAGAGAGAGAGAGAGAGAGAGAGAGAGAGAGAGAGAGAGAGAGAGAAGTGCACATACATCGAAGGTTAATTTTAAGCACATAATCATGTTTAAACAGCCTTCTGGAACCCACTGAAAACTCTTTAATGTCATCCTCCTGGCTACCTAATGAAGACCACTGATCTCTCTCAGGAACATAGTTCTCTCTGATGGTGATACATATTGGCTAACAGAACCAGTGTTGAGCTGCATGCTGTATAGCTATGCTCTATGACACATGCACAGCCAATCGAACATCACCTGAATGTCACAGACAATGTGCCACAAACTTGGTAACCACACTCATGCTTAAAATGGCACTTGTAGCTGGACTGCCAGCAATGTTAAAGTCTGCATAGTAGACTTCAGGCTGGAGCTTAGGCACTGTGATTCTAAAGCATAGTGTGGCATGTGCTCTGAAGTGCCAGGTCTCCCATCCTAATTCACACAATAAATCACTTCAGGACGAAGTTTTCATTCCTTCTTATAATTGCAGATTCATACATTAGTCTTGCCATTAGAATACATGCTGGATATGTTTCCTGGGTAAATTGTAACTGAGCAGCGTAACTCTTCAGTATTGGGCACCGATACAAATACAGTCAACTGAGGTTCTTACTAATAAAACATGCCATTTTAACTCATTAACTCAAGCTTATTAGCTTAATTAGCATTTAGACAACTAAGCAAAAAATGTTTATACTATCGCCTGCACACTAAGAGACTTGGAGAATGTCAGCATTTCCTTTCTACTATATGAATAAATGGTTTTCTTCTGACATCTCTAACCACTTCATCAATGGTTTACAATGATAAGCTTCTACAATGAGATTTTAAGTCTCTGAACATCAGTTCAACCCAAAATTACATTGAGGAATCTCAGTGGGAGCTTTTTAATGAGTTAATTAGTACTCACTCTTGCAGTAGAGCTGAACTCATCAGTCTGGGGGATAAACAGCAGATGCTTGCCCTTCTGCTTTCCAAGTGTCTTTCCTGCACCCCTACCATCCTTTTCACTACACACCCAATCAGGACAACTTTCTGAGCTGTATCTAAATAAATGTAGCTAATCTTTTTTGGAAAACAAGCAAATGAATTAGTCTATTACTTATCCCAAGAAATAAAAGATTTTCTGTGAAAGAAGAATTTTGTCTGTATAGGATGATTTTGATTAATTAGGGTGACCCGGGGGTTAGGGTTGGTCCCAAAGCTTCAACTACAACTGCTCATGGGTTATAAGTCAAGAGCATCTAAATTCCAGATTGGGATGCTATCAATCCAGTGTTGTTGACACTACACTTATAAACAGCACATATAATGAAAAATGAAATTGAAATACAGGAAGTATGTACTCATAAAAAAAATGAAAATTCCTAGTCTTGTTTGCCATTTTCACAGCCTCAAGGTGTACACATATAAGGGATACTTATAAATATATGAGCTGTCTTTCAAAAGGTAAAAGACAAACACNAAGAACAGAAGGCCACTTGAACAGTCAGTTAAGTGGAAATTACTGATCATGAAAATATAAAAAGCTAAGTTTGAATTACTAAGTATAAAAATTACAGAAAATGTTCATGGAAATTCTGTAACTCAAAAGGGTATCACTAAGAGCTGAGTTCAGTCATGAACTAAGTGACTATAGGGAAAGCACTGGGAAGGAGATGAGCAGCTACCCTGCGATTTAGTAGCAACTTAGCAGGATGCAGACTTACAAAGAAACACCAGTGATCTTAAACCCAGGACTCTGAAAACAAATATTCTGCTTCAATAAACATAAAGATCAGCTCCGGAAAGGATTTAAATATTATAGGCATTATCATAGTTGCCTGTTGGATTTCACTGTTCATGAACAGACTTGAAATATTTTAAAAAAATATAATCACACAATCCACATCCAAAACATAAAACCTTCTAATATGGCACCAGAATCAGAAAAAAAAATCATGTCTCCTCTCAAAATCTGAATTAACTTTGTCCTTTGTCCTTCAGGGCATCTAGGTTCTTTCTCCCTTTGGGATAATTATAGTAGCCAAAACCATTGCTCTAGTCTTTATGCTGAGAATATATTAAGTTCATAATAACTAATACTATCATTTTACTGTTAATCAGATTCATAAATAATTGTTAAAAGATTTAATTTAAAATACTTATTTAGGAAGTGTGTTTGTTACATGAGTGGGTAAGATAAGGATTGGATAATGGAAAATTATACTATGTATTGCATCTTAAAACTTTTGAATATTTAAGATATTAAAATATGCTGAGGAAGTGGTGAAAATATATACATATTTATTCTACATAATTTCAAAACAACTCTGTGAGATACCATGTCAGACAGAATAGATAAAAACAAGAGGAGTTGGGATGCTTTACCCTTCAGAGAATTAGCCTACAGAAGCAAAAATGAGGAATTAAGTAAGTAATTGAAATATAAGAAGAGAACTAGAGTTTAGGCACTTGCTACCAAGCCTGATGACCTGAGTTCCATCCTTGGATCCCATGCAGTGGTGGGAGAGAATGGACTCCCACAAGCTGTCCTCTGATCTGCATATGCATGCTACGGCATGTACGTGTGAACGGGCATGCATGTACACACACACAGGCACACACTAAATAAATAAATTTTAAAATTAAAAGAAGAGGAATGGATAGAATGTACTGCCTGGGTGGTGAACACCATCACCTAGGCATGCTTTAGTCCTAGTCATAAATTATTATCGCATAGTTAAGTAACTAAACCATTAGATAGAGGAAGTTTGGTATAGTGCTAACTGCTCGCAAATAAAGTGTTGAAATTCTGAAGAAAATGTGTTAAAAGAAAGGCCTGGGTCTGTAAGGAAAATCTCCCCAGTCCAAATCCCACAGTACTTCTCTAACGTAAGAATGCTGCTGTGGATTCTGGGCTGCCAGTACTTGTCTGTTTGCAAACAAACAGCTCACAATTATTAGTCATGTTTGCTCATGCTGAACACGTCTCTCCTTGAAAAATTTAACACCTGCAGAGAGAAAACACACACACACACATACACACACACACACACACACACACACACACACACACACACACACAGAAAAAATACCACTCTCCGGGCATCTTCAAACTACAATTTCAGTTCAGATGTGCCAAAACATCTCTAATTACATGTGTGGATTCCTCTGGAACCTATCAACCCAAGACACAGCAACCAAGCATGATGTGGATTGACCAACAAAGCCAATACCTTAGGGAACATGAGTGTGTGCTCTGATTTTTATATTGAACCATATTGTCTGCACTTAAAACTACCAGAAAACAGAATGTTGTGGGTACATGTTCTCAAGAACTCAACTAGCCACACATTCTCTCTAATGGCTGTCTGTACAATGCTCTAGCTCAGAGGGGCCTCTCATGATGTTAACTGGGAGGTCGGTGTGAATGTATATGGAAGCGGACAATGACTGTGATACCAGTTGAAAATTTCAAATGAATATTTTTTGTTTGCTATATAAAATTCTTCATGCTGTCAAACTTGATTTGAAGCTTGAAAGAAATTGGTCATGAGCTCTATGTCTGCAAAATGACTTCATTGATCATGCTTTTAGAAGAAAAAAATGACTTCTGTCAACATTGTTGGATGTGTTTTTCCTACTGAAGAATCAAGGATTGCAGAGGATAGTTTTGAACAAATGGAGCACTTTGGAAATGTGAAAAGTACTATACATATATTGTGTGTGAGTACATACATATATATGCATGTTATTAGTTGTATATATATATAATTGTCTTGTATATATGTTAGTTATATATATACAATATATATATGAATAAAATCTCAACTAAAAGCACAGAGCTGACACATTAGATGAAATAATAATGAGCATGATACAAGGCTTTTAAAAGAAGGGGACTCACAAAGGCCCTCTTCATCCTTAAAACAAGAAGGACAAATAATCTACTCTTCAGTCTTGGCTATCTCTAAAATTGTATTAAGGTTTCTAATCATTATATGAGCATTTTAAGTTTCCTTCACTTGGAAATTATGATTTTAACAGTACGGGCACTGGAATGGGAAGATGGCACTGCTGTTAAAGGGCCTGCTGCACTAGCAGGAAGCCCTGAGTTTGGATCATCAGCACGCCTGTAGAAGCTAGGCCAGGTGACTGCTGGAGGAGAGGGAGAGATTGACCTTCCTGCCTAGGTGAGTGAGTTCTGTCCAGGTTCAGTCAGTGACCTTCTATCAAAAACTAAGATGGAGAGTAAAAGATCAAGGAAGACACCCAAAGTCTTCACCTCATCATACATATATGCATGCACACACGCACACACATGCAGGTACACACACATACACACACAAATGAGTAAATCCACTATAAGTATATATACATAATTAAATAAACAAATAAACAGCATGGCCTGTTACTTCTCAATCGAGAGTCTGAGGACCAGGAAGTGACTCTGGACTATTTTACTTCCTTCTGTGCCCTGTTGTACCAGCGATAAAAGAAGACTTCTTCTTTGGAGAAAGAAACCAAACTTTAATTTGCCCCTGAATTCCAGCAGTTAAAACTGCAGAGATGGAAACTCTGCACATATTAAAATTGGTGCTTATGGTGCTGGAGCTTGTGGGGCAAGCTTATAAGGAAAAAGAAATTCATGCGGAAATAAAGGATACATCCACTACCTTTGAGACTGTAGCTTTATAGTGGGGTCTAGCCTTGCCCTGTTACTCTTGGCAAGAAAGGAGTTCAAAATCTTTGAGTCTTGGATGGATACTTTCTGTGAAATTCTAACCACCCAACCTACAGCTGGACAGGCATGGAAAGGAGATAATATCTTTGGGTCCCTTTCAGTGCAGCAAGCTGTATTTCTAGCTTTCTGTGGTGTTAAATTAAAAAGTAATCACACACACACACACACAAACACACACACACACACACACACACACACACACTCCTATAAGAGACATCCTTACAGAATCTTAAGGTTCTCTCAGAGAACTGTAATAGATTCTCAGTAGGAGAAATGGAGGAATAAGATATTAAAAAGCCAGGGCATGTGTATATCTTGACCCATAAAATAATGTCATTATTGCTTGTAGACTTCCTAAGACTACCGAACGTCTGTTACTCATCTGCAGGATCCATTTAGGTCTGTGTCCCTTTTCCCAGAGATCAATTTTAATATCAGAAAACATTCAAGATCTCAATCCAATTAGAGAATAACAAAAGTATCTCCACTTACCTAAACAGAACCTAAGAACCTCTTAGTCATGGAAACATATCATTAGGGAGAAGCCAAAGTCACTTACAGACACATTTATCCTCAAGCACCAATTCTAAGAGGCCCTCGTAGGTGATAACACTTTATAATATTAGCATCCTGAACACATCAGCAGTGGACATCACGGACTAGACATCCTGGGCTATATCAGCAGTGCACATCATGGACTAGAAGTAGGGTACACATGACCCTTATAAAGAGGATTTTTGTCTGAAGTTTTGGCTTCTGCTTCTAGGTGACACAAGCTAGATATCCATGAGTTTTCAAAAGTAAGATCTAGAGGAAAATGAAATGATAGAAACATGATCCATTCAACATCTGTTAGTGGAGAATGTGCCAGCTGCCAGCACTGTCACAGGCAATGAGGGCACAACACTGAATCGGACAAATGGAAACCCTCCCTTACTGGAGCACAATAGGACATGGGGCCCATAGGAAAACACAGAGAATGTCCTAAGGAAACTTAGGAGGCAAGGTATCAGAATGTCAAGAATGGCAGGACCAAGTGGCAGCAGGCAAATTGAGAGCCAGCAATAGGTAAGCTACTCAGAAGCAGAGGGAGGTTGCACAGACATCCAGACAACGTCTACAGAGCATCTAACAGGGTAGGGCTGGAGTCTGGGTTGCTAGCTGAGCCCTGGTGCTTCTCCTCTCTGATTCTCTGTTGTTATTACCATAAAACATCACTCATATTAATTATATATGTTAATGAGTCAGTAGACCTTTCTGTGTGTACATATGTGGTGTTTTTTATTGATTCTACCCTCCCTACTTGCCTTTCTGCCCTTCCCTCTCCTTTCTTCCTCCATTTCTGGCCTACTTCTCCTTCCCTAATAGTCCTTCCTCTACTTTTAGATCATATTTTTGCTTATGTGTTTGTTCTCAGTTTCCAGATGTAAGAAAAGACATGCAGTGCACGTCTTTCTGTGTCCTGGTTATTTTGCTTAATGTCCAGTGATGATGTCTACTTTTCTTCAAGTGAAAAGAAAATGTCATTCTTTTTTTATGGCTGAGTGATTCTCTCTCTCTCTCTCTCTCTCTCTCTCTCTCTCTCTCTCTCTCTCTCTGTGTGTGTGTGTGTGTGTGTGTGTATGTGTGTATGTGTGTCTTTAGCTCCCTCATGTTGGTTCTCTCCCTGTTTAGAAACATCACCACTCAATTAATATAAGCTTCTTCTTCCAAAAGATTATGCTATATTTGAATCAGCACAGTTAAACTGGATATTCAAATGGCATCCCCTACAACACACAGAAGCTGAGGCTGGCTGCCAATGATTTCTCATGTATTAACATTCAACCAACTCTCCACATTCTTTGTGTGACTGATATATTAGAAGCAAAACGTTAATGGCATGGCGTTCTCTACTCTTACTTTCTCTGCATGACACATTTTCTTCCATCCACGGCCTTCACTAAATGAATCCACCTTTGACCCTCATTAAATGCACTGAAATTAAACTCACCAAGCTCAATAAACTTTCCGGATGTTTCAAAAGATAACTCCTCTTAATTTAATTTCTAGAGCTCTAGATGAATGCACCGCTCTCTCTCCCACAGCTGGGAATCTGTAGATAGCCAGCACTATAATCTTCTCTAATGATGACTCCAAAATAGAGCAAAAGGCCTTAAATTCATAACACCGAATCTAATAATGGAAAGGAACTTGACATTCACCCTTTCTTTGGTTTTTAGATTCTGTTAATAAAATTATAAATAATACATAATCCCAATATGCTCAATTGGCCCTAAATAAGCCTTAAAGCTCTGAGTATATGAGATGGGAAGATCCTTTTTCTATTTTTGAAATGTTTTAGTACATTATATTTTACTATAAATATCCCTTGGTTGTACTTTATTCAGTCTCCTAGGAAATTATAGGAAGATTGTAATAATCATATGCCCTGCAATTTTAAACCTTCAGCTACTAATATAGACCTAGAAACCTATTAGTCAAAAACAACTCAATCAGTGTCTGAGAGATGGCTCAGAGGGGAAAGTGCACGCCACTGAGACTGACACCCTGAGTGTGAGCCACTAGACCCACATAGTGGAAGGATATGACTGATTATTGTAAATGCCTGACCTCTGTAACTGTATCATGGCATGATGTGTGCACACGCACACACACACACACACACACACACACACACACACTACATTTAATTTCTACTTTAAAAAGGCAACTCACTCAGCCTCATGACTGTAATAAAGCAAGTCATTTCTTTAATAAAATGGGCAAAGAACTGAAATATATCGTGTATATCATTTTAGTAAGGCTTTTTACTGTGGAAATGTAATGATTTGGATGTGAAATGCTTCCAGAAAAGGTATATATACTGGGAGACGGGTCTTCTTCAGGTGGTATTATTTGGGAGCTTTTGCAGACTTTTAGAAGATTAGTGCTGGATGGACGAAGTCATCTGTTTCCTCTTCTCCTCCCCTGTGTGCTCATGTTCTCTCTCTCTC
>LZPO01098254.1:7630-25090 GCA_001675575.1 Neotoma lepida
GCACACTTGAAACAGAGCACTAGGAAGTTTAATGTTACACACATGCCATATACTAGAAGAGAAGCTATAATTGTTAATGCCATTAATGTCATTAAAGAGAGGTCCCCTCTTTACTCCAACAGAGGGAAGGGTGATCTCAAGGCAAAACCCCACCAACGTAAGATTCCAACGTAAAAGAAAAGCCTTAGGGAGTTTTCTGCTCCTAGAAATAAATTGGAAACAGTAGCTGCTGATAATGTGGTTCAGTAGGATAGAGCCCACCTCAAAATGATAGCAAAACTCTGCAGTGCTGTTCGCAGGGTGCTGGCTTTACCATCATGAATGATGCAGTGGTGAAGAAGTCNTGAATTTTATGTAATTTTAGAGTGTTGTTGAGACCAGGCTGAATGTAGCAGAGGAGTTCTTCTCAAGAGGATCTGAGAGGATAGGAGGCACCAAGAAGCCATGGTATGAAGCTGAAAAGTATGGCCTGGGTTGCAGTAGAGCCAGACGTGGAGATGCCAGAGCCATGGAATATCTGCCAAGGAGATCTGCCTACAGGGAATGGAAACAGGCCAAGAGAGAGATTTATGTTGCCAGCAGCAAAGCTGGAGGGCAGAGCTAATTAAGCCCTTTGAAACTAAAGTTCCAGATGCTAGACATGGACCTAAAGGATGTGGTATTTGCCCTGCTAGATTTTGGTCTTGCTTTGGTGCAATTTTTAAAATGTTACCCTTCTTCGCTTTTGGAAAAGTAATTTATATTTGTACCATAGTATATATTGGAATTATATCATGTGTTTTTTTATTTTACTGGGGGTTATAATTAAGAGACTGTCTTGAGTCTCCAATGAGACTTTGGACACTTATATAACAACATTTTTGAAGACTATGAAGACTTTTGAAGTTGGACTAAATACATTTGCTTTATGATATGGTCACAAGCCTATGGGGACAGTAGTAGAATGTGGTGATTTGAATGATAAATGTCCCCAGTTGGCTCAGGCACTTTAACACTTACTTCCCAGTTAGTGGTGCTGTTTGGAGAAGTTAAAAAGAGGTGCAGCCTTGTTGGAAGAAGTGCATCACTTGGGACTGGATTTGGGAAAGGAAAGACTTGTCCCATTTCCAGTTTGTCTTCTGCTTAGTGTATGTGCTTAAAAATGTAATCTGTCTGCTTTCTGCTCTGGCTGCCTGCTTACCACACTCTCCTCACCATTATGGATTTTGTAAGATAAAATAAGCTCTTCACCTTACGGCAATTTATTACAGCAACAGAAAAATAACTAATATACTAATGCAGTCTTACAGTGATACAACTATGATAGGGATGTCATTGCTGGTGAGAATGTCTGAAAACGGAGACAAAATATGCACCTAATGTTGAAGTATTGATAGGATGTATTTGAGTGGCAGAGGAAAAAGAAAATGAAATGATGCATTTACAGAGTAGTGACAAAATTATAGAAATCTATATTTTGTTTTGGAAAGAGAAGGACCCAACTGCTTGTTTGTTTAGATAAGGAGATACTATAAGAAACCCCAGAGTGAAAAAACAGGCCTCGTTCTCGAGCCTCTGGGACTAAATTGTAAGTTTCTTTTCTTCCTCAGGAAGAGAAGACTACTGGTTGGAATGTTGATGTAAAGTAATTTTTTTTCAATTTATTGAAAATAGATTCTTTTCTTATATGAGAAATCATGATTACAGTTTCTCCTTTCCCTACTCCTTCCAGATCCTCCCTGCCTCCCCTCCCCTCTGGATAAATTCTCTTCTGTATCTCATTAGAAAAGAACAGGATTCTAAGAGATAACATACAAACATGACAAATAAAATATAAGATAAAGCAAGAACCATCATAATGAGGCTGGACAAGGCAACCCAATAGAAGGAAAAGAGCCTCAAGAACAGGCACAAGAATCAGAGACCTGCTCATTCACACACTCAGGAATCCCATCAAAACACTAAGCTGAAAGCTATAATATATATGCAGAAAACCTGATGCAGACCCCTGTCTGTACTGTGCCTTCTGCTTCAGTCTCTGTGAGTTTATATGAGCTTTGCTCAATTGATTCAGAAGGCCTTATTCTGTTGGTGTCCTTCATCCCCTCTGGTTCTTACACTCTTTCTGTCTCCTCTTCCACGGGGCTCTCTGAGCTTTGAAGGGAAGGATTTGATGGAGACATGCTTTTTAGAGCTGTGTGTTCCAAGGGCTATCTCTGTATAATATCTGGCTGTCTCTGCTTTTATTCCCATCTTCTTCAGGGGGAAACTTCTCTGATGATGACTGAATAAGGCACCAAACTATAACAGAATATCATTGAGACATTTTATTGATACATTTTACTTTATTTATTTGTTTGCTTGTTTGTTTGGACCAGTAGTACCAAACTATAACAGAATATCATTAAGAGACATTTTATTGATATATTTTATTTTATTTATTTGTTCACTTGTTTGTTTGTTTAGACCAGTAGTGCTTGGTTTTATACTTGCTCTCTGGGCTATCTAGTGTCTGGTTCTTGGTTATTNAATGACTGTCAGGTATGGACCCCATCTCATGGAGTGGGCCTTAAGTCAAATCAGACATTGGTTGGCTACTCCCATAAGTTCTGTGTCACTGTTACTCTAGCATATCTTTCAAGAATTATAAATTTGTAGTTCAAAGGTTTTGTGGCTGGGATGCTATATGTATCTCCTTTGGTAGCCTACATAGTATCTTTCCACACCAAAGACACTAGAACATCAGGGTGGCTCTATGTAGGCACCAACCTGACTTCTCAATGTTTAATGATATGTGGGTGTTGTCATTGATAATGGGAGTCTCCTTGTTTGTTTGCAGAGAGCAACCCATTGTGTAAGCAACAGCCTGGTTGTTTAGGAATTTCCATGGGACTCCCTTTGGGAAACAACTCAATTGAATGCAACGCAATCCTGCTACTAGAAATCTCAGTGACAAAAGAAGGCCAGTTGAGATTCTGTATCCTCTATTATTAGTAGATGTAATTAGAATAGCCTTCATATATGTGATGAAGTTTGAACTGCATTAGGTTTTCATATCATCCCTCAGATGTTCCTCATTTCTAGCTGTCTCTCTCTGCATTCCCTTCTTCACCACTATCTTCTCTTGTTCTTACCATCTGATCCTCCTTTTCCAGTCCCTACTCACCCCCACTGCATCCATAAAATTATTCTATTTCTCTCACACAAGAAGATCCACATGTCTCCTCTGNTCCCTTTCTCTATACCTAAGCTCTATGGGTCTATCAATTGTAGGTTAGTTATCATTAATTTAATGGTTAATATCTACATATAAGTCAATACATATCATATATTTCTTTCTGGGTCTGGGTTACCTCATTCAGGATGTTTTTTTTTTTTTTGAGACAGGGTTTCTCTGTGTAGCTTTGCGCCTTTCCTGGAACTCACTCGGGAGACCAGGCTGGCCTCGAACTCACAGAGATCAGCCTGGCTCTGCCTCCCGAGTGCTGGGATTAAAGGCGTGCGCCACCACTGCCCGGCTCCAAATTTCATTTTTTAATGTCATTTTTTTTCTATCAGGTGATTGAGCAAATGTCTTTGTGGAAGGGTGAAGAAACCTGTTGTAGAATATCATTTTAAGGTTTTTTTCTTTTGTTTATACTGCATTTGATTAACTCTATGAAGATGTGTTACTGTGCCTGTCTNAAACAACTGATGGTCTAATAAAGAACTGAATCGCCAATAACAAGGCAGGAGAAAGGATAGGCAGGGCTGGCAGGCAGAGAGAATATATACAGAAGGAGAAATCTGGGAGGAAGAAAGAAGTAGCCAGAGAAGGGGGAGGACTCCAGGGGCCAGCCACCCAGCTACACAGCAAGCCATGGAGTAAGAAATAAAGAAAGGTATACAGGAATAGAAAAGGAAAAGCCCAGAGGCAAAAGGNAGAAGGGATAATAAAAGTTTAAAAATGCTGGCTAGAAACAAGTCAAGCTAAAGCTGGGCATTTATAATTAAGAATAAGCCTCTGTGTGTGATTTATTTGGAAGCTGAGTGGTGGGCCCCCAAAAAAGAGTAATAAAGGAACAACAACAGAAATCTTTGGGTGTATGCCCAAGAGTGGTATAGTTGGATCTTGAGGTAGATGGATTTCCAACTTTCTTAGGAATCATACTGATATCCATAGTGGCTGTGCAAGATTGCACTCCTACCAGCAATGGACTAATGTTCCCCTTATTCTACATCCTAACCAGCATAAGCTGTCACTTGTGTAATTGCTCTTAGCAGTTTTGACAGGTGTAAGATGATATCCTCAAGTAGTTTTGATTTGCATTTCTCTGATAGCTAAGAATGTTGAACATTTCTTTCAGTGTTTCTCAGCCATTTGAGATTCCTTTATAGAGAATTCTTGGTTTAGATCTGTTCTCTATTTTTTATTTTAATTTATTTTCTTTTATATAATACATCCAGACTTCAACCTCCCCAACCTCCACTCCTTCCAGTCCTCTCCACCACCTCTCCTCTCTCCCAGATCCACTGCTCCTTCGTGTAACTACAGAAAAGAGCAGTACTCCAAGTGTTATCAACTGAACATGTCATAACAAGATAAAATAAAACTAGGCACAAGCCCTCATACCGAGGCTAGACAAGACAGTCCAGTAGGAGGAAGAGGGCCCCACTTTCACTGTTACTCTTACAAAATCCCTAAGCTATACAACTACACTGTTCAAATTGGACAGTTGCATGTAGCAGAATCCAAATGGATCAATATTTATCACCCCTTCACAAAACACAATTCTAAATGGGTCAAAGACCTTAACATATAACCAGAACCCCTAAACCTGATAGAAGATGAAGTGGGCTACAGCCTTGAAATCATTAGCACAAGACAAGGTTTTCCTAAACTGAACACTGAAAACCCAGGCTCTAAGATCAACAACAAATAAATTGTTCCTTGTGAAAGCGAAAAGCATTTATAAAGAAAATGACACTGTCCTTTGGACAAAGGGGCCACGTACAGAATAGGAAAAGATTTTTACAAACTCCACATCTGATAGAGGACCAATATCCAAAATTTATAAAGAACTCAAGAAACTAGATATCAAAAAACCAGAACTAATCTCTTATACACATCTAGATGTGTATAAGAGACAGCATAGATCAGTGTCTAGCCCAATCATCATCAGAGAGTCTTCACTCAACAACTGATGGAAATAGATGTAGAGACCCATAGCCAAACTAGGCAGAGCTGTGTATTCCTGAGGAAGAGAGGGAGGAAGGATTATAGGAGCCAGGGGGATCAAAGACATGTCTCTTATACACATCTAGATGTGTATAAGAGACAGGATTATAGGAGCCAGGGGGATCAAAGACAGCAGGAGAACATGGCCCATGGAATCAACTAAGCAGAGCTAACAGCAGCTCACAGAGACTAAAGCTGCGATCATGGAGCCTGCATGGGTCTGCAACCAGGTTCTCTGCACACAATTGTTGAAGACAGGTTTTTTTTTTTTTTTCTAGGATGTATTTCTGGCTTCTTTATTAAAAAAAACAAAAACAAAAACAAAAACAGGTGTCTATAGGTGTGTGGATTTATGTCTGGGACTTGAGTATGATTCAATTGATCAATATGTCTGTTTATTTACCAATACTATGGATGTTTTTATTACTATAGCTCTGTAGTACAACTTGAAATAATGGGTGGTGACCCTCCAGATGTTCTTTGATTATTCAAGAATTTTTTAGGTATCCTGGGTTTTTCACATTTCCACATGAAGCTGGAAATAGTCATTTCAATATCTGTGAAAAATTCTGTTGGGATTTTGATGAAGATTGCATTGAATCTGTAGATAGCTTTCGGTAGGATGGCTGTTTTTACTATGTTAATCTCACAATCCAGGAGCATTTTGGAGATTTGATGGTGATATTTTTATGTATGCTGTGAATATGTGTTGCTCTGATTGATAGATAAATAAAATGCTGATTGGCCAGTAGCCAGGCAGGAAATATAGGCAGGATAAGCAAGGCTGAGTCTAGAGACGCCAGCCACCACCAAAGGAACAACATGTCTGCAGACAGGTAAAGCCATGGAATACGTGGCAAGACATATAAATTAACAGAAATGGGCTAATTTAAGTGTAAGAACTAGTCAGTAATAAGCCTTAGCTAATGGCCAAGCAGTTATAATTAATAAAAGCCTCTGAGTAATTATTTTACAAGTGGCTGCTGGACGGCAGGGCTGGGCTGTACTGCGTGGGGCCTGGCGAGACCTAGACAAAACTTTCACCTACAGAGATTTTCCCATCTTCTGATATCTTTCAAATTCTTTCTTCAAAGACTTAAAGTTTTTATCTTACAAGTCTTTCACTTGCTTCATTAGAGCAACTCCAAGATATTTTATATTATTTGAGGCTATCGTGAACTCTTTTCCCTTATTTCTTTCTCAGTCTACTTGTCATTTGTATGTAGGAGGCCTACTGATTTTTGTGAGTTAGTTTTGTATCCATGTACTTTGTTGAAAGTATTTAACAGCTGTAGATTGTAATGTTTAGAGTCACTCACCTATACTATCATATCATCTTCAAATACTTTGACTTCTTCCTTTTCAATTTGTATACTGTAGATTTCCTTCAATACCCTATTGTTCTAGTTAAGAACAATAGTGCTATGAACTTGGCTCTTAGAACTGCTTTCATTGTGCCCCATAAGTTTGAGTATGCTGTGTATTCATTTTCATTGAATTCTAGAAATTCTTTAATTTCTTTCTTATTTCTGGCAAGAACCATTTTTCATTCATCAGATTTGTTCGGTCTGCAAGAGTTTTCAAACTCTCTGTTGTTACTGTTGTTGTTGATATCCAGTTTTAATCCATGGTGGTCTGATAGGATGCAGAGAATTATTTCAATTTTCCTTTATCTGTGGNGACTTAGTTTGTGTTTGAATATATGATCAATTTTGGAGACAGTGATCCAGAGAAGATATATTCATGGATTGGGCCTTAAACTCAATCACAGAATAGTTGATTATTCCTATAATCTTTGTGTCACTATTACATCAGTATATCTTGGGGGTGGGTGCCATTATTGGATGCAGAGTTTGGACCTGGGTGATATTGATGATTACTCTTCTCCCCCAGTAGTATAAACAGTACCTTCTACTGTTATGCATGCTAGTAAGTAGTCAGGGATTAGGTGGGAAATTCTATTTGGTCATCAGCTCAAATTATTCAAGTTTGAGGACATAATTAAGTGTTGTCTTAGCAATAGGGCTTTACAGTAATGCTGTGGAGAATAACCAATAGCATTGCCAGAAACCTGTAATATTTTGAGGGGACACCTTGGACAATGGCTCAACCCTATATAACCCATTGCCAATACTGGAAGTTTTACGTGGTAGCAAAAGATGTCTAGTTGNGTAATTATCTCCCTTAATTGGTGATTACATTTAAATTTCTTTCATATATTTACATATTTTAGGAAGCTTCTATAGTAGTAGGATATATATGCCTTTTTTAAAGGCTTTAGGAATAGTTGTCTCTCCAAAATTCCTATCTTTACCATGATTCCTATCTCCCTACCTATTTTATCTTAGTATTCTAGTTTCCCCTTTATCCATTTATAATACTATATACTATCTTCCTACCCTTAAAGATTCCCTCCTCCCTTCTGGTCCCTTACTAACTACCTAACTACTGTGGTTATTCTAAATGGAACACACATATCTCAACCTTAAAAGATAATACATCCACACAGAAACCATGTAATGTTTATCTTCCTAGTTCTGGGATTTCACATTTAGAATGTGTCTAACTTTACCCATTTACCTGAAAATTTCATAATTGTGCTTTTCTTAACAGCTGAATAATATATCACTTTTTAAAATATTTATCCATCATCATTTTCATTATTCATCCATCCATGAGCTAAAGAACATCTAGGCAGTTTCCAATTTCTAGCTACAATGAATAGATCAGCACTATAAACAGATGAGTAAGTATCTCTGTTTTAACATGTGGAATCCTTTGAGTATACCAAAAGTGGTACAACTGGATCTTATGACAGGTCAATTTTCAGCTTTTTATGGGACATGCACACTGTTTTCCATAGTAGCTGTACCAGTTTACACTCCCACCAACAATGAATTTCCCCTTTCTNGGTACCTCATGCAGCATCTGATGTCATTTGTTTTATTAATTTTGGACATTATAGTTGGAGTAAGATGAAATCTCAAAGTAGTCTTAAGTTGCATTTTTCTTGTGGCTAAAGATGTTTAACATTTTAAAAAGAGTTTCTCAGCCATTCATATTTCATATTTTGAGAACTCTCTTTTTCATTCTATACTGCATTTTTAAAATTGGGTTATTTATTTTCATCATATTCTCTTTTTAAAACTTTGTTATTTNTTCTAGATAATAACCCTATCAGGTGTGTAATTGATAAAGATATTTTTCCGTTTTGGAGGCCGTCACTTTGCTCAAATGGTGGTATCTTTTCTGTACAGAAGAAAACTTAAACTTCATGATGTCTAATTTATTAATTCTTGAAGTTAATGCCTGGGCTACCATGCTGCTGTACAGAAAATCTTTTCCTGTACTAGTGAGTTTAAGCATATTCCTTACTCTTCTATGAAATTTGGGGTGTCTCTGTCTCTTATACACATCTAGATGTGTATAAGAGACAGTATATATATATATATATTCATTCATTCATATGCCACTGTGCAATTTGACCAGCACCATTTCTGGCTCTTCAGTTCTATTCTATTGTTCAACATGTCTGTTTGTATTATAATACTATTTTGTTTTCATTTCTATTGATCTGTAATACAACTTAAAAACTAGGATGTGATCCTTAAAGCAGTTCTTTAATTATTCAGGATAGTTTCATGTATCCTGGGAATTTTGTGTTTCCATATGAAGTTTAAATTTATTTTTTTCCAATTTCTGTGCAGAATTGTGCTGGAATTTGGATAGGAATTGCATCAAATCTGTAGATTGTTTCTGGTAGGATGGCTCTTTTCACAATATTAGTTCTAGCAATTCATGAACATGGGAAATAGTTCCATCTTCTAGTATCTTCTTCCTTTTTATGTCAATATTTTAAAGTTACTATCACACAAGTATTCTCTTGTTTGGTTAGAACTTTAAGAAATGTTATTTTATTTTATGAGGCTCTCATGAAAAGTAGTGTTTCCTCAATTCCTTTCACAGTACATTTGTCATTTGTATATAAGTTTGTCATTTGTATATAAGTTTACTGCTATTTGCTGAAAAGTTTTACAAGCTGTAGAAGTTTCCTGGTGGGATATTTAGGGTATTATATCTATAAAATCATATCACCATCAAATAAATATATTTGACTTCTCCCTTGTGTATTTGTATGCCCCTGCTGTACTTTACTTTTCTAATTGTTCCAGCTATAATTTTAAGTACAATATTGAACAGGTCTTGAAAATGTGGAATTCCTGTCTTGCTCCTGATTTTAGATTTTTCTAAAAAAAATTTCTCTCTTTTGGGATGATTTTAGCTGTGAGAGTGCTGTATTATGTTCAGGAATGTTCCTTATATTTCTTATCTCTAGGACTTTATCACGAAAGAATGTTAGATATTGTCAANGACCTTTTCTGCAGCTGAAGAGATGATTATGTGTTTTTGTCTCTTAATCTATTGCAGTGGTGGATGACATTTAATTTTTTTTAATGTTGTTGAACTATCCCTGAATCTCTGATATGAATATCATGATGGATGATCTTTTGAATGTGTTCTTGAATTTAGTTTGCAATTATTTTATTGAGATTTTCTGCATCTATGTTCATAATGGGTATTGATCTAAAGTTTTTTATTGAGTCTTTGTGTGATATGGTATCAGGGTGTAGTGACTTTGTAAAAATAACATGGAAATTTTCCTTAAGTTTATATTTTATGGAATAGTTTGAGGCATATTGGCATTAGTTCTTCTTTGAAAGTCTGATAGAATTCTGTACTCAATCCATTGGGCCCTGGCTTTTTTTTTTGGTTGGGAGATTTTCAATTACTGTTTCTACTTCTCTTGGGGTTAAACACTTGTTTAAATTGCTTATTTCATCTTTATTTGGCTTTGGTAAGTCATTTATATTAAGAAAATAATTCATTTCTTTTAAGTTTCTTTGTTTTGTTGAGTACAGACTATTAAAGTATGTTCTTATGATTCCTGAATTTCCTCCATGTCTGTTGTATTGTCTTCCTTTTCACCTCTAATTTCATTAATTTGGATCTTCTCTGTCTTTTTGATAATTTGATTAATTGTTTTTCAATTTTGGTGGTTTTCTAAAAGAACAAACTTTGTTTCATTGATTCTTTCAATGAAAACCTTCAAATGATTAATTCATTAATTTCAGCTTCTCATTTATTCTTTTTGGATATTATTTCTTCTTGTTTTTCCAGATCAACATGTACCATTAATCATGTTATCAATATGAAATGTTCTCAGATTTTTTATATAGAAATGTAGTGCTATGAAATTGTTTCATTTTCATTCAATTCTGAAATTATTTAATATCAATTTTTTCTTGATTCCTATCCTGACCCAATTTTTACTCAGTGTTGAGTTATTTAGCTTCCATGAGTTTGTAAACTTTCTCTATCATTTCTATTTTTGATATTCAGGTATAATCCATAGTGGTCAAATAGGATTCATGGTGTTATTTCAGTTTTTCTATGTCTGTAAAACTTGCTGTGTGTCCTAATTTGTAATCAATTTTGGAGAAAGTTCTTCTGAGAAGAAAAAATTCCTTCTTGATTGAGTGGAGTGGTCTGTAGATGTCTGTTACTTCCATTTGATTTTTGGTATTATTTAACTCCAAGATTTCTCTGTTTAGCTTTCTGGATGACCTGTCTATTCCCATGAGTAGAGTATTAAAGTCATCCACTACTACTGTGTTAGGGTGAGTATGTAAAGAACTGTAGTAGTTTTATTTTATGAAGTTGGGTGCCCTTATGTTTGGTGCATATATATATGCACCAAATAATATATATATATTATATATATATTATATATATATTATGCACATAATATATATATATTATAAAAATTATAATATATTTTGGGTATATTTTTCCTTCAGTGAGTACATAGTATCCTTCCTTACATATTCTGATTGATTTTGATTTAAAGTCTACTTTCATTACTTATTAATATAGCTATGCCTGCTTGCTTCTCGATTCAGTTTTCTTGAAATACTTTTCTTTCCAATCCTTTTACTCTGAGGTGATGCCTATTCTTGATGGTGAAGTGTGTTTTTTGCATGCAGGGGAAGGATGGATTCTGCTTTTGAATCCACTTTGTCAGTCTGTGTCTTTGTATTGGAGACTTGAGATCATTAATATTGAGAGTTATCAGTAATCAGGAGTCAATTATTGACTCCTGTCTTTTTGTTGTTATGGTGATAGTTTTCTACTCTTTTTGATTTATGTTCTGGAATTATTTACTCTTTGTGTCTTCTAGGATATGATTACCACTTCAAACTGAAGTTTTCCTTGTAGAGCCTTTTGTAGAAGTTGATAGGTAGACAGAAATTGCTTAGATTTCCTTTTATCTTGAAATGTTTATTCTTTTCTCTGTTGAATGTGACTGATAGTTTTGCTGTGTAAAGCAGTCTAGGCTGGCATTTGTGATATTTATATCTTGTTGAACATTCATCTAGCCCTGTCTATGTGGTAAGTTTTATGCCTCTTGCACCTTGTATAGCATCTATTTGTTTCAATTAGGGCAATTTTCTTCTATGATTTTGTTAAATATATATTTCTGCCATTGACCTGGATTTGTTTCCCTTCTTCTATACCTATTATTTGTAGGCTTATTTTTTTTCACAGTGTTTCAGATTTTCTGTGTTCATTTTACCTGGAATTGTTAGAGTTACAATTTCCTTTGGCTGAGTTATCCATTTCTTCTACCTTGTCTTCAAGATCTGAAATTTTCTCTTCCACATATTTTGATAAGTTAGTGACGCTTTCTTCTGAGCTCCTTGTTTTAATTCTTGAGTTTTCTGTTGCCAATTTTAATTTCAGTATGGATCTTCTTTAGCCATTATATTTCTTTGTTAAATTCTTTTTTTATATTTTAATTTTTCTATTATTGTATTCAATTGCTTATATTTTCATTATCTTCATTAAGTCTTTTTATTTCTATCTTCTTTAAGGTTCTTGAATATGTTCTTATTTGCCATTTTTGAAGTCCTTGTCTTGTGTTTCATCTAAATTGCTATATCCAGGGTTCATAAATTCTGGAGGAGATATATTGTCTTTGTTGTTCATGTTTATGTTTTAGATATGGGATCTAAGCATCTGAAGTTATGACATTTGTTGTGTTTCTTGGTATAGATATCTGGNTGGGTGCATGTTAGGGTCTTTGGTTGTTATTGCCACAATCTACAAGGTATGGAAAAAAAGAATAATATTAGGTTTTCAGTCTTGAGGCCATTCTGGCNTTTAGAGTTCAGACTCCAGCTTGTCTTAGGTTAGAGCTCTGGGTTTAGATTCCAAAAACTGTCTCAGATTGGTGTCAAAGGTAGGTTGGATAATAAGCTTGAAGATGGGAGAAGGGACTGACTCTAGAATTGTCTTTAGTAGTTCATGGTTCCAGATTTGTGAAGGATGGCNTAGGCAGAAACAGAGATACTCTTGTTCTGGATGGCAGCAAGTTCAAATGTTATGGAGGTGANCTTGGAAGAGGGGCTGAGATGGGGAACAGCAGTCAATTTAAAAGTACTCTGAACCGATCATAATGAATGAGGGGAAGAAATACAAAGATAGTCTACCTGCATCCCAGGCAAGTGTGGTGACCAACAGTATTCCTAGTTGGGAGCGATTATGTGGGTTATTGGGTGTATACAGAGGGATGGAGATGGGCTAGGAGGGAGACTAAAGTGGATACTAAGGAAGAACTAGGGAGACCCTTGGTCTACAAAAGGAAGTCCACTCCCAACAGGATTAACGTAGGTTCCTGGATTACAGAATTTTTGACAAAATTAATGCAACACTCCAGGAGAAAAAGAAGAAGATGATGAATGAAAGATGGGATGTAAAGAAAGGTTAACAAAACCCTTTACCTTACTTTGGGTTCACTACAAAAGGAACAGACATTTAGGTAATAAATAACCAAAGCCAGATCTTTGCAGAACATGGCTATGATAAATTAAGACCTTAAAATTTCTTAGATTTAGGTTCTCCATCCTAGGAGCTTCCCTGAACAGAATGGTCACAGACCAATTTGGTCACCTGTGTGCTCAGACACTTAATGTATTTTATCAAGTCACCTCTATGTTTCCCTTCATAGTCAGTGGCTGAAGTTTATCCCTTTAAAAAGATCTGAGGTCTTTATCTTTTTCTTTCTTTCTTTCTTTCTTTCTTTCTTTCTTTCTTTCTTTCTTTCTTTCTTTCTTTCTATCTTTCTCTTTTGTTCTCTCTCTCTGTCTCTGTCTCTTTGTCTCTGTCTCTGTGTCTGTCTCTGTCTCTCTCTCTTTCTTATTTGATCATGTTGGTGTCTGAGGCCCATACTGTAGCTGGGGCAATGCCTATCTGAGTGGTCTGCACTGCTGCCAGAGGCCAGGTTGACATCTGGGCCCAGTCTGTTGCCAAGGACCTTGTCTGAGTCCATGGCCCTACTGTTGATATCTGTGGTCTAGGTTGCCTCCTTATTGCCACTAAAGGGTGCAGAGATGCCTAGGTTCTGGCCTTGGATGCTTGAGTTCTGGGTTGTCACCTGTGGCCATGTTGGGGTCCCAGGGACCTGTCACTTCAGGGGTCATGGGGATCTGAGTGGCCTGTGTCCCCACTGTTACCACTGCAAGATGTGTGGATGCCCAGGATCTGAGCCAACCTGAGGCCATGTTGGTGCACAGGGATCATGCTGCCACCAGGACCATTTAGATCAGGATGGCCTATACTACCACTCAGAGCCATGGTGACATCTGGGCCTGGGCTGTGGCCAGGGGACATGTCTGGGTCCCTGGCCATACTGCAGCCAGTCTCTGTGTTGATGTCCATGGCTCTTATTACCATTGAAGACTGTGACACTTCCCAGGGTCTAGGCCAGCACCTGGGGCCATGTTGGAGTCAGGACCATACTGCTGCTGAGCTCATGGTGATCTGAGAGGGCTGCACTGCCACCCGAGCCCATGATGATAGCTGGTCTCAAGCTGCTGTCGCTGGCTTTGTCTTCATCCATGGTTTTGCTGCAGTTGGGATCTGTGTTGATGTCCATTGATGGTGTTACCACCAGGGCCCATGTGAACCATGTGTTGAAGCATTTGTTGAAGTATGAGGGCTGTGCCAAACTGCCTCTGCCTCTCATGATGGGTGTGGGAGAGCTGGCTCTGNCCCTTGCCTGGGGGGTGAGGGGTGATCCNAGAGGCCTGAATTGACCAGCTCAGCTACCATGCACTCAGGGCTTTGAGTTGATATTCCCCAATATCTACTCCATGTATGACCAGCTGGAGCACATGAAGGGACTGGTCCTGTGGAACCATAGCCCCAGAATCCCCATGACTTGGGGCAACATCAGGATTCTGAAAGGAGTTTCAGGGATGGTCTTGTATGGACGGTGTACCAGAAGCCAGAGGTCTTGAACTTGACTGACAACACATTATACAATGAACATCTGCAAGTGAAACTGTTTGGATGAAATACTGCATAATATACAAAAAGTCCCAATGCCACTGAGATGAACAGGCGGGAAAGATGAAGGGGTGAAGTTTTGTTATTGTTTGGTTTTTCATCTGTTTTTGTTATGGTTTGTTTTAATATTCTTATTTATATNTTTTATTTTTATTATTTCTTTCTAAGTTTTTCTTGGGGGCAGTGCTACAAGGGTGAAGGGTGGATATGTAGGGACTGGGAAACAAGGGGGATTGGGGTGCATGATGTGAAATTCCCCAAAAACCAACTTAAAAAAATATGTTTTTATTTTTAAAGATCTAGGAACTAGAGAGATGGCTCAGTGGTTAAGAGCACTGGCTGCTCTTCCAAAGGACCTGGGTTCAGTTGCCAGCACCCACATGGCAGCTCACAACTCTCTATAACTCCAGTTCCAGGGGATCCGATGCCCTTACACAGAGAATATACAGGCAAAAACCCAGTGCACATTAAATAAATAAATAAATCTTAAAAAAAATTGAACTCAACATCCATCTTAAAATTTAATAATTGAAAAGAAAAGTATCTTCACTGTCTCTGCCATGATAAAATCATGGTCTGCATAGTTTGACGGAGAGATTGCTGGTTCTGGGAAAAGACAATCTGAGGTCCTGGTTCTGGTAGAGTTCTATTCCTGATGAAAGCTCTCTTCCTGGCTCACAGGTGCCTACCTTTGTCTTAGTAAAAGAGTCCCTGTGTCTTTCCCTCTTCTTTTAAGGTCACCAACTATACCAGATCTTATTTTATCTTAATTAACTATTTATAGACCTCTCTAAATATAGTCACANGACAGGGTTAAAGCTTCAACAAACAAATTCCGGTTGACACAATTCAGTCCATTATGATGGGAAGCTTCAAACTGAGTTTCAGCTTGCTAGAAAATTACCCTTGTGTCTTTGACTTGGTTATTTATATTTCTTGGGTCTCATATCCCCCACTTATCTAAAGTAAAGAGGATGCTGTTGGGCAAAGGATTTCTAGAGCTCTACTTAGCTTTAATGTTCTCTGATTTATCACTGNACATTTTAGCATAGAACTACTTTCATAGTTCCATGTCAAAGATGGTAGAGACAACAGCAGTGCGATCACATTTGTTTCCATATTCCTGACCAGCTGGAATGGGAAGGCAGAGGAAGCCCATGAACTGGGCCAGCAAGTTTCAAGTTGAGATATAACTGCTCACTTATTAAAAAAAAAAACAAAAAAACCCCATATTTTCTTTTTTCCAACCTCTATCTAAAAGCAAGCACATTAACCTTCCTGTCATATTTTTTAGAGAGGAATTTAAGTAGCCAGATTCTGACCTATTCTCTACATGATTTTAGTGGTACATTCTCATTGACAGGAAATCACTTATGACTGTCGTTATGCAGTTTGGTGAAGTCCAGACTATCTTTTCTAAAATGACAATTAAAAAAAGCTTACTTTTAAAATAACAGGTTCAGTCTGTTTTTCAGAAGCCTGAGATCAATTCTGGTTAACTTTATTATAGGCTGTGACCACAGCAGCAATTTCTAGGTGATGAAGAAACTTGAAGATAGTCACTCTGGGCCCAGAAAAGGAAATCACAGTGATGATCATAGCACCTTTCTATTTTCTATTGAATTTTGCAGGATTAGAAACCCAAGATCATATTCAATAAAGCNNCTGTAATCTGGTTTATTGTAGCTACCAGATTTTCCTAGCAGCCCAGCACATCCATGATCTCTGGTTGCCCAAGGGTCAGAGGGCACAAGCAAATCCTAGAGGGAAGGCACAGAGCTCAGCAGTGCAGAAGGATGACTGGATGGGATTTCTCCAGCCAGCATTCTAACTAGGAAGCAATACCCTCTGCCTCTTTAAGGTAACTATTTACTTGCCCTGATATGGACAGAGAACATTTGCTTTGGCTTTAAAAAAAAGGAAAATGTGTGCTCTAATGGAAGAATCAAATTATATCAGAAAAGGAAGCACTTTAAGCTTTATTGCTGTAGATCACTCTGCCTCCAGCTGTGAAACTGATTGATGTTTAAAGCCCCTGAGGCACTGGCAGCTGTGGTGGCTGATTCCAATAAGAAAAAAAAAAGTATGTGAGTGTGTATGGGTGAATTCATGGGTGTGTAAGTGTGTGAAGGTAGAGTAAGGAACTGTATTAGCAAAATTTATTTTTGTAACTTTTCCCTAAAGACTTTTCATAAATTTCCTTTAAAATAGGTACATAGAAATTCAGGTCAGTATTTAATAAACAGATGTTTAAAGGGAACATAGGAAAAATATATATAAATGTCTGTGTTCATGCATATATGTGTATATAAGTGTATATAGCATCTGTATATATAGGAAGGAGAAGGGAAAGGGAGNAGGAAGAGAGAGGAGAGAATCTGCTCAATTAGATGATTAGATGACTATCTTAATTCTTTATCACCAAATAAATGGCAGATGAGTGTTTACAGGGACTAAGAGATACCGTAAGTACTTAATTTCTTGGTCTTGTTAAAAACAAGTTATCCAAGATTAGGGTAGAGAAAGATCTAATACGTCCTTTTGAGGAATACTTTAACTGAATTGGATTAGATTGGATTGAACTGACTTTAAAACTGCCTGGTCTATCAGCCATCTGAGATTCTTTCGTTGAGAATTCTCTGGTTAGTTCTATGGCCCATTTTCTAATTGGATTGTTAGCTATTTTGATGTCTAGTTTCTTGAGTTCTTNATATATTTTGGAGATCAGCCCTTTGTCTGATGTGGGGTTAGTGAAGATCTTTTCCCATTCTGTAGGCTGTCATTTTGCCTTATTGACCGTGTCCTTTGCCTTACAAAAGCTTCTCAGTTTCAAGAGGTCCCATTTATTAATTGTT
>LZPO01098258.1:0-16531 GCA_001675575.1 Neotoma lepida
GATTGCAGCTAGAAGTTATACTGGTTCAGGAAAGTGGCAATTGTAGGTTCTCTTCTGAGGTCCATGATCATTGAAGCTAGAGGAAGTTGGCTTTATTTATAATATCATGGACAAATTCTGTCCTGGTGAATGGGCCTTAAGTCCAATTAGAAAACTGTTGGGTACTGCTAAGACATATGTGCACATTTTGTATCTGTAAGGATGTCTTTTCATTTTGATCATTGTGGTGGTTCATCACAGCTGGATAAGACTACCAACTGATGATCTTCCTTGGCAACATGCAAAGCTCTTTCTCATATTGTAAGAGCTAGTCCTCAGGACGGGGGATTCCAGAGCTAATCCAGCTCAATTCATTCAAGTCCTGTATCCAAAGTGAATGGTGCTTTCAACAATATGGACTTACCTTCAAATTCTAGGAAGCAACCAATGACAACAGCAATAACCTGTATTACTTGTGGAGTTTCCTGGAATACCCAGACCAACAACTCTAAAGCAGGTTTCTCATACTGGGTACTAAGCGTTTTTTTGTTGTTGTTGTTGTTATTGTTGTTGTTGTTTTTTTATGTTAGAGGGCTACAGTTCTTGCAGAAAGCTAAGCAATTGGGAAAATTATTAAAATTAAAATTTGCTTTGCAATTTTATATTACTCCAGCCTTAATTCCTAATATCTTATTACAACTAGCAACGGATGTTGGCAAAATGTGAGGAAAGGGGAATTATAATTCACAATGACCAGCATGACACGGTATCCCTAATGATTTATTTTTCAAATTGGTGCAGCAACTCTGGAAATCAATATAAATGATTCTCAGACAATATAAAATAAATCTACCATATCTACCCAGAAGATTGGATGTCCTACTCCAGAGATATTTCTCATCCTTGTCCATTTCTACTAAGAAGAAAATGGCAGAAAATAGCCCCAAGGGAGGGGAACATTAGCTGAGAATGAAAGGGACTTCAATACTGAGGTAGATGGAGGGAGGGAAGATAAAAATAACACTAATGAGTTTTGAAAAAAATCATCAGAAAACATTATGTACAGGCTTATTATATATGTTTTCATCAATGTATGTGAAAATGCATACACACACACACACACACAGAAAGAGAGAGAGAGAGAGAATGAAATTACACTATATGTGGTAATTATGCTCTCTTCAAGTGCCATTAGTTGTCTAACAAAAATCCCAGTAACAAACCTCGAAAATCTCCCATTCAGTTGTTGGTTAGGGCAATAAAAGTATCTCCTAAAACAACATGGACTATTGACAATGCTCTTGGTTGACTTCTATTACTTGAAGGTACAACCCTATTGCTGATGACAACACAAATTTGAGAACCAGAACTTGAATAGCATCTAGCTGGAACTGACCTGGAAATCTTCTCCTGAGGATTAGCTTTCATAGTATCAGAAGGTATTATGAAAGCTGCCAAGGGAGAGAAGAGATATGTAGCTATAGCAAGATATAAAGCTGTTATATAACAAGTTTTGTCACTCTTTAAGGGAATCTCATTAAAACGTATGATACCAAATGAAAAGGTAAAACAACCAATGTGCTAAGTGAAAGTGAAATGTTCAAACGTGTAGGAGAGTTCCTTAAGCTCAAGACATAATTTATTGGCTTCAGGAATTCCAAGATACTGACAAGATTCACTAGGTCTCTCAGCGCTCAATTAGTAAAGACTGCTGAGAGACACTCTCAGGCAAGCCAAACAATCTGGAAGAAACAAAGAGCAGCCNAGCTAAGCTGAAGGGGCTCAGTACAACTGAAGTAACTAGGAAGGACATTCAGCACCCTTGTGAACTGATTGGAGGCTGTGTAGTATNTGCCATGCACCCATTTTTATGAGCTGACACCTGTGCTGGTATTCCTTTGGTAAAAGAGCTGTCTTTGAATAATTTCTGCTACTTTAAGTAATTCTTCACTCCATCCCTTTAAATAATCATATTAAACTCACTGGTTAGGCAAGTTACACTTTGGTAGTTTCATTACTTTGATTTATTATCAGTTCCCTACATGGAATGAGTAGACAAGGGCATACAAACCACAAGAACTGGGTCAGAAAAATAGCCACAATAGTGTAATAATGGCACTTTTACCTGGGGAGTGAAAAACAGCTGACTAAACTTAAGGCCTTATGGGTGAGATAATCCATATTTGACACTGTAAACCTAGCCAATTTTCTGTCCCTAGAGAGGTCATGGAACTTAGAGAAGAACCTACTTCCCAACTAATATAATTTGTAACTGCAATCTAAATGTTTATCTTTATGCCCACAGAAAAGTATAGATTTAACTCCTCATCAAAAACTCCTTTTTGCAACAGATAGAGAGTGTTAAAGAGACCTATGACTGGTCAAAGTGCAGATAATATGTGAACATGTGGTTCCCACTTCTAATTAACACATCTGCCACACAATAACTTGACCTAAGACTCAGGTAAATATCAATGAAGAAGAATCACAAAGATTGTACTAGATCAAGGAACAGGGTGCTGGTTGCTAGATACTCCCCCATGAACATAACAAAAAAACTGTACCCAAGAAATCTCAGCAGTATTGTTGCCTGAACAAGACCCAAATAATGACATTGGCTGATATGCCAGGGAGAAAAGGAGAAATACTGCAAGGTCCCACCCAACAGGAAGATCAACAAGTGGTCAATAACTGTTCATGGAGAGAAAAATCAGTTTCCCTTAGGAAATAGGTGCTACATACATCATCTCATCCCAAGTGACAAAGATAAATAGATGGACAGATGATAGATAGATAGATAGATAGATAGATAGATAGATAGATAGATAGATAGATAGATAGATGGTACATAGCTCCTGTATGTATTTCTATGTTTGTGCTGTGTGTGTGTGTGTGTGTGTGTGTGTGTGTATCATGAATTTGAGAGGAATATGGAGAATATGAAGTGCATTAGTGCTAAAGGAGGGGCAGGAGTGGAGATATATTTCTCATTTATGGAACACTCAAAACAACTACATTCTACTTTGGATTCTATAACCAGGGTGTTTCATAATATGTTTCAAATATTATCTGTTTTTTTCTGCGTTTATGAGGTATTGTCAATGTGCCCATATAGACAGCCCATTGTAAACTTATCTTCCAGGCTGCAACTCTTCTTGCTAAGCAGAGACTAGTGTGTATGGAAATTACCTGTGTGGAAAGTGGATAACACTCTCTACTCACTGAAATATACCACCTTTCTGAATAATTTCACAAATGAAAGATGATTAACATTCATTCTAATGATTGTCATATTTGGCTTTTTAACACATTAAATTCTAATTAAGCTATTAGAATTTATCTATTTATCTATTAAGGTAGATAAATCTTCCTGCTGATTGGTGAGGTGGCTTTGTTATCATTGATGTAAGAAACGGGTGTTATCACCAATAGTTTACAACACATGCATTAGAAGTGCACTGTGAATTTTGTTTTAAGACTTCTTAGTAAATCAAAGTGATTAAAATCATTGAAGACAATCTCTGTCATTGCTAGTTTGTTGCCAGTAGATCTTAAAGAACATTTTATACATTCTGAACTAAAAGAATTAATTTGGCTTCCAAGGAAAAGGCTGAAGCACAATAATAATCACTCTGTTAAAGGTGACCAAAGAATATATTTAATCCTTTCATAAATGATCTGTGTGCTATTTCAGGATATCCTTTGTGTCTTAAATTTCACCTAATATGTTGTTAATTATATTTAAAAGTTAGCCAAAAAATGTTATTGAAGGGTTATTTACTGAGCCCATTTTTCATCTCTTAAGATTTGCAAAAGCAACTCAAACAGCCAAATGGAGTGAAATATTGATAATATAACAATCGAAATAAATCTAGCAATAAAGCAAGTAAAATAAGTCCATTTAACTTAATGAACAACTTTTCTAATGCCACAAACTAGTACTTGTTTATGCTGCCTCATATGCATATGATGCTCTGTATTTCCTTCAATGCCTGATATTTCTTCACAATATTAACTTCAAATGCAGTTCTCTGAGGTAAGAGCTGAACTAGTTGGAAAGAAAGATTTTCAGCATCTGTGGGAAGGAGTAAGAAAGGTTAATTAGGAAGTACATATGATAACAATACATAGGATACACACATCAAATTGTCAAAATATTTTTGTATTGAGTATTTAATTGAATTAAATAAATAAAAGAAACCAAAGTTAAGAAAAACAGAGATAGTCAAACTCTAAGAAATCTTGGGTTTTCTGAGTGTTAATTCATTTAATCACAAATAGAGAACAGTGGCCAAGTTCATTTGCTGCTAATTCTCCTTCAAATTCATTTTACTATGATCATAAGTTAATATTTAGTCAACAAACCGGATGAAACATAGTGATATGAATCACTTAAACATGATGTGACTCAAAGAAAATTATCAGAAGGACTCAAATATTGACTTAAATTTTCATTTTAAATCTTTTAGAAAAGATGTTTAAAAAATGACCATCAAAATTTTCCATTATTATAATTCTCATCATGATGGAAGCCATATCTCCTAATCAGATGAGAAATTAACAATAGTAATATTTACAGCAGATTATGAGCTTCTCTGTAGTTCTGAAGTTTTATGTAATTAGGCAATGAAGATTCCTGCCCCTTATGAAAGACTTCATTTCAAAAATCATTGAGAGAGAGAAACTCTCAAAAAGTTGGAATATCGGATAAGAATAGTAGGTGTATTTAGCCTCTCTTGCTGTGAATATGCATTTACTATGTATAAGAACATAACAATTTTATAGTACACAAAAAATAAACAAGTAAATAATATAGCTGAAACAAAATAGAATAGCAAATAGAATGAAATACAAAATAAAATTAAAATATACAGAGCCTGTGTTGAACTACAGAGAAAAANAAAGGGAACTAATTGATAAATTTTCCTCAGTGGAAAAGTGCTCACCTGCAATGTGTGAGGATTTAGGTTCAACTCTCACCACTACCAAAAAAAATTGGACAAATGGAATATAAAACTCATTATAAACCCGAGTTTTAAATGAGCCAGCAATTCATGAAACAAATTTTGAGGTTTAAATAAATTCTGATCCTTAGATTTTTAGACAGAATCTATGGTCACCCAGTGACAAAGACACAGATGATGTCAAGAGTAATCACTTGTGCAGACAGAGCATGAGATTGATTCAGAAACTCTTTATTGGATCTCAACTCTGACTGTCATAGCCACATTGTGAAAGACAAAGGCCCAGTAGGGGATACAGGTGAATGGAAAGTAGAGGAACAGCAAGAAAAAGGTAATTATTGATTGCCTAAAGATTCAAAGATTGTGGTTCTTTTTCATACTCTTAGAATCAATCCAATTTTATAACTTTCCCATTTTTTCTTACTACTTGTTTTAAATTGATTCATTTTATTTTTTTCTATTTTTCTTTTATTGAAAACAGNTATTTTTCATATAATATATTCTGATTATGGTTCCCCTCATCCAATTTCTCTGAGATACTTCTCACTTTCCCTCCCATCTTAATCTATACCCTTTCTGTTTTTCTTTAGAAAATAAACAGGCATCTGAAGAATAACAATAAAGTAAAATAAGATAAAACAAAAGCAACTGAATGGTAATAGACTAGAACAAATAGAAGAAAAGGACTCAAGAAAAAGCAGAAGAACCACATAGAGATGCAGAGACTAGTAATTCTACATGGTTATTTTTGTTTGAAAGATGGTCTCTTCTTTGATTCTTGGGAAAACCAGAANTTAGACTGATATTGGATAAGTTCCCAGAACCACTACAGGAAGTGGGTGTGTGCTTCCTGCTCTGTAAAAAACAAAACACAGTGAATTCCAAATGTGTGTCAAAGACAAAACAAATGATGTGGAATGATATGTCTGCCAAATACATACTATTGTATTATTTTCTCCTTTTAATATAATGTCAATTAAAGAAGATAGTATTACTATATTTATGTGGGAGAAATAGTCAAAAGTTTTAATTTATTCTTTTCTATACACTGATTTCCAAGTCAGTCAGGGTTCCATATCAAAAGCCTATCTCTGCAATTCCTAGGATGAAGAAGAATGAGAAAGACAGCAGAGAGAGAAAGTTTTTAAACCCTGGCAGAATATGGAATTGTAATAACAATTTGGAGATTCAGAAGAGCCAGTTTATGAAAACATAGATCATTAGGAAACTGCATAATTTTTTGTGGTATATCCAGAGAAACAGGCTTGTTCAAGATCAGGCATAAATAACTATAAAATTCCACCAAAAACATTATAAACAAAACTAAACTTCAAAACTAGTGTCTCTCATTAACATTATTTTGTAAAATAAAAGCAAGTCTATTAGCTAAAAGAATCCAAACATATGTTAACAGAATTATGCACAATAGCCAAATGAGGATTATCTTATAAACAGAATTATTTCAATTTATTGAACATTTTGTGAACTTTAAAAGGAAAACTAGATTAACTCAACAAGTCCAGAAAAAAATGACCATCACCCTTTTCAAATTAATATATAAAAATATTTCTACACCAAAAAAAAAATCTTCAGTCTAACAAAGACATTTTACAAACTATCAGGCAATTAATCTTATGCCTAATGAAAACTTGGTAAATCCTTCATTCCTAACAGCTGAAACAAAGCAAGGACACCCTTCTTCCTGATTATGTTCAGTGCCATGTGGCACATTGTAGCTGGTGCCACCAGGAAACTAAAAGGGCTTAAAAGTATACAGAATGGAAGTAAAAGTAAAAATGTATCAGAAATCAACAAGTTGTCATGGTAGACTTGGAATTGATTTAAAAAAAAAGAATGATAAAAAATAGTTTGGAAAAACAATGCTGAAAGGTATTCAATCACTACAAGATGGTCAAATGTATATGTATACTGGAAACAATGTGATAGAAACCAAATTTAAAATATTCTGTGTAACAGAATTGAGAACTAGATATGTAAATGATAACACATAATGTTTTATTAATTCTTAGATAATTTCAAAAAATATCTTGATCACATTCATCCACACTCACCCCACATAACTCCTCACAGACTACCCCTCCCCACAGCTTGTCCTCTTTGTTTGTTTGTTTACTGTTTGTTTGTTTTCAGAAGACACTATTTTGTAGTGGGCTTCTTGGTCCTCTGACTCTTAAAATATTTCTGCTCACTTTTCCATGATGTTCTCTGAGCCTTAAATATAGGTGCTATATTGTAAACATTAACTGGGGAGTGTGCACCCCAAGGTCAGTTAACCTCTGCATTTTGAACAGTTGTTCCTTTCTGTGATGGTCACCATCTACTTCAAGAAGAAACTGCTTTGATCATAGGTGGGAGCTACACTTTTCTCTGGGTACAAATATAAGTATTAGAATACAGTTAGAAATTATACTAGTTTAGGAAACAGGTAGTAGTAGGTTCTCTAGATTCTACAGCTTCCCCAGCCACAGGTATGTAGCTCAATTTACAGAACCAGGCATGAATTCCTTCCTATTATTGCACAGTCCATAAGAACAATGAGTGATTGTTGGTAACCCCCAGGATATAAGTGCCACTATTGAAGTTTTTGGAATATCTTGCCATGCTNGTCATTGTTGTTTGTTGACATTACAACTGGATGGAACTACAGATGGCTTTTCTACACTAGAAGCTTACATGGCTTCTTCTGATACTGCAACAGCTAGTTCACAAATGAGAAGGATATTTCCAGATCAGATAGAGGTTGATTCCACTACATCCTGCATCCTAAATGTATATTGTCTTCAGCAATTGTTTTTTCAGAAAGCACCAAGGGTAGCAAATTATAATAAAGCAATATTGTTGTTAGTCACTCTCCTGACTAACAAGTCAAAAGGAAGCTTTCTGTAATGGCATTGATCTTTTTCTTTTATAAGATATTTTGGGAACGCCAGGCGGTGGTGGCGCACACCTTTAATCCCAGCAATCGGGAGGCAGAAGCAGGTGGATCTCTGTGAGTTCGAGGCCAGCCTGGGCTACCGAGTGAGTTCCAGCAAAGGCGCCAAAGCTACACAGAGAAACCTTGTCTCNAAAAACAAACAAACAAAAAAAAAGATATTTTGGGGAGCATTCTCACCCATACTGACATAACTTCAATTGAGCATGACTAATTTCTTCCTCCTCTAAACTACTAGCAACCAATAATCTGGGTCCTAGCATTAAGAATTGCTGTTTCAGCCATTTTTTATGAAGGATATTATACAGCTGATAACCTTTTGTGCACTGCTTATTTCTCCAGGCATGGTACTTACATCCAGCCTTTAACCACCACCTCTCCATTTACACAGCTGTAAAATATCCCAGTGTGCATACATCCCCCAATTTTTGTTCATGCCACCATTTTATAGTGACAGGATATAACAGTGGTTCCCATCAAAGAAGGCTGAATAGACATTACAAAAGACAATTATCAATTTTTTTAAAAAACTTTATTCAAATATTTTATAGAATATATTTTAATAATATGATTCCCTCTATCTCAAGTCCTCCAAGATCCTCTCTACTCACCAAACTTCATGTTCTTTCTCACTCTCTTTCAAAAAAGAAGGAAAAAAAAACAAAAACAAAAGAAAAGAAAATCAAAATAAAAAATGAAATAAAGGAAGAAAGAAAATCACTTTGAAAACAAAGGGTCATTAAAAAGAGGAAAAAACATGGAATCTATTTTGTGCTAGCTAACTACCCCTGGGCATGGGGCCTGCCATGGAGTGTAATTAATATATCCATTGACACTCCACTGCATAAAACTGATTTTCCTTTTCCAACTACAAATAGTCACTTGATAAGGGGTGGAATTTTGTGTCCACTTTCCTACTAAATGCTGGGGTTTTGTGGGTTATGCTTGTGCAGTTCGCATGCTTGTTATCACAGTCTCTGTGATTTCATATGTTCACCAGTCCTGCTTTCTCTCAAAGGCACTGGTCCCGTGGCGGTTTCTGGTACTTACAATCATTTTACCTCCTCTTCTGCCTATATTCATAATCCTTGAGGAGAGGGGTTTGATTAAAAACATCAAATTTAGGGCTGAGTGCGTTAGTAGTCATTTTACTGCTATGGTCCTTTAGCAAAATAATAGTAGTAAGGTTCTCCCTTGGCTATGATTTATGTAGTTTCAAATTATTAACCAATCTGGCAATGTAATTTTCTATTATCTCCATGCTTGCTCTCTTGATCATAGTTATCTACAAAAAACATACAAATTTGTGTATAAAATCACTAATTCGGGGTTGGGGATTTAGCTCAGTGGTAGAGCACTTGCCTACCAAGTGCAAGGCCCTGGGTTTGGTCCTCATCTCTGAAAAAAAAAAAAAGAAGACGACAAAACCACTAATTCATATATACAATAGGCATGATACAACGAAACTACTAGATGACCATTAGTCTACAACTCTGCCATATGCTCTTCCAAATGAATCAGAAGGCCNATATACGTGGCTTCAATCTAGCTACTGGCAAGGTTTCACTGTTACACATTCTTAACCACACTGGGTGCAGTTCTGCATTCAGTTTCTCAACTTCCACTTTCATCTCTGGAACAACCTCTCCCCAACTCTCCTTGTTTTAGTAGCACCCTTCCCCTACCACACTTGTGCACATAGAGGCAGATTGCAATAGAACAGGCAATTACAACAACATTGGAATTCTTGCCTGTGCTACTGTTTCTATTGGACCTGACTTATATCACCGTCATACACACCTACATCATGTACACAATAGATAACTAGAGGAGCCCAGGAAATTGCCAATCTAAGTTCAAACATTCAGTCTCTAACAAGGAACAATAAACATTTCTCAGTAAAATCATAGATTTATTTTCAAATGTCTAAATATGCTCACATAGAAATGTATAGAACAATAGCAATGTCTGATATTATAGAGAGCTTCCTGGCAGGGCTGTGCCAGTCCATTAGGTTATATCTACAAATAAGTCAAACATTGTGTCTTTAAGAAACTCTCAGTTTTTGGTAGGATGAAGAAATTTACATGCCTACCACTTAGCAAAACACAGTATTGAGTCCCAGTAGCCCTGCTCTAAGAAAATCAATGAAAAACAAAAACCCTGCACACAGGTATTGATGCATTTTATGTGTGAAAAAAAATGCAACCTCTCTGTAAACCCTGCCAGCTGGAGAGAGGGAGAGATAGGAACACAATATACATGATGTATATTGCCCCCTTGCTGATCCAGCTGTGAATCCTCAGTATCAGTGTAATAAAACTCAGCTGAAAGCACAATTGACTATCAAGTACAATGAGTTCTCATAGTAAAGCATTGACCAGGGGAATGATAGTTTTCACAATCTGGACTCAGGAAATGAACATTGTGAAATCATCTATGAAGATTGTTAAAGCTTCTATAACGATTCACTCTATACCAGGAACTCCATTTTATTCATTAGATTTTTTTTTTTTGATGAATGTGTATTTAAGCTTGCACAAAGGTCAGAGCCTGTGACAAGATCCTCTTTTGCTCTGGATGCAAACCAAACCCTATTCATAGAAGAATGACAAATTCACATACTTACTTGGGCTTAGATGTGTTGTTCTATTTCCATTCTTCACTATCTCCAAACAGCTGCCAGGTTTTTTACAAGGCAACTACAGTAAAAGTGCCTCCAAATCTTGACAGAACCTCTATGGATCCTGAGTGCCTGCATCTTAATCAACTATCTAAGTGGAAAAATGGCCTCTCTTTGATCTCAATTCTCCAAACTTTTAATGGTAAACTTTTGCTAGACATTGTAACTTACAACATATAAGTGATTCAATTCACTGAAACACAGAGGAAGGCTTAGAAGGTATTGAGGTACTTAAAGATAATCTAGAATAGATAAACTAAAACCATATTCAAATATCCAATTCTTTTGTTTTATATGCATATTAAGTATGAGTAGCTGGGGTTGGGGATTTAGCTCAGTGGTAGAGTGCTTGCCTAGCAAGCTCAAGGCCCTGGGTTTGGTCCTCAGCTCTGGAAAAAAAAAGTATGAGTAGCTTATAACAAATTAGTTGTGAATTTTGAGAGTTTATATTTCAAGTCAATTGTGATTTGCAAAGTCTGTTAAATTCTAACAATGGAAAACATAACAGCTCAATGTTTTGTTTGCTTTTATGTTGCTAAAGACAAGGATAACAAATGCTAATTAAGAAAATATTGTGTGATTAGCTATGTTAGTGTTTGTATGAACTAAATGGATTTCTCGTATATTAAAAGTAGAGTAGATAAGAAATGACAATTATATAGGCAAGTTTTAAAGTGGAGAATTGTTCAAGATGCATGTCCAGGAACATGATTGTTGAAGAAAGAAGAAGGAGAAGGAGGGAGATGTAAAGGAGGACAAGGAAAAGGAGGGAAAGGAGGAGGAGGAGGAATGGGAGGAGGAGGAGGAAGAGGAGGAGGATTCGAAGGTTAAAACAAAATCTCGAAAGAGGAGAAGATATGTCTTCCATGGGAGACAGAAATGTAAGGCTTCCATAACTTTTCTCATATTTATTACCTAATGCCACTGTAATTATAATCCTGAAAAGAAAATTTTTCTACAGTGCTTAAGAAGTTTAGAATCTCCTCCTTAATCATATTAACAGAAAAATAATCTTGTCATTTATGTATAGTTACTAAAAATAAAAAGTTTATCATCATTTTTTGAGAAGTCACTGTGGCCAAATTTGAGATTATAAGAATTTAGAATTGCCCAGATATTGCTGGACATACAGCCTATTCTTTCTTTTAATTATTAATAAGAAATTTTCTCTTCATTTTACATACCAACCACAGATTCCTCTCTCCTCCCTCTTCCCACCTCCCTTCACTTTTCCCCCCCCAACCCACCCCCCATTGCCACTTACACCAAGGGAAGGCCTCCCATGGGGAGTCAGCAGAGCCTGGTACATTCAGTTGAGCATAGCCAAGCCCCTCCCCCTGCCTCAAGGCTATGCAATTTGTCCCAATANAGGTAGTGGGTTCCAAAAAGCCAGCTCATGCACCAGGGATAGATCCTGATCCCACTGCCAGGGGGCCCCCTAAACAGTTCAAGCTAAACAATTGTTGCACTTATCCAGGGGGCCTAGTCCAATCCCATGGGGGCTCAACAGCTATTGATCCACAGTTCATGAGTTTCCACTAGTTTGGCCTGGGCATCTCTGCACATTACCTTATCAAGACCTTGATGTCCCTTGCTTATAGAATCCCTCCACTCTCTTGATTGGGCCTCTGCATCTGCTTCCATCAGTTACTGGATGAAGGCTCTATGATGACATGGTATTCACCAATCTGATTACCGGAGTAGGCCAGTTCAGATACCCTCTCAACTATTGCCAGTAATCTAAGATGGGGTTATCCTTGTGGATTCCTGAAAACTTCCCTAGCACCCTGTTTGTCCCTATTCCCATGATGTCTCCATTTATCATGGTATCTCTTTCCTTGTTCTCCGGTTCTGTCTCTGTTACAGCTCAAATCTCCCATTCCCTTACGTTCTCAGCCCCCATCCCTTACCCTCCATTGACCCCCTCACCCCCAGTTTGCTCATGCCCATTCTTAAGAGTAGTTTGTTTTCCCAATGAGACTCCTTTGGGGAAAACTAAATTTTCATTTGCAAGTGGTTGTAAATTGGAGATAGCTTCTGAGTTAGGGATGGGGGCATGCATACTCTTCTTTCAGACCCCCATCTAGTACAGACCCGTGCAGGCCCTGTGTATCCTGTCTTAGTCTTTGTGAGTTCATGTCTGTGAAGACCCTGCTAATTTAGAAGGCCTTGTTTCCTTGATGTCCCCATTTACTCTCATTCTTACATTCTTCCTGTCTCCTTTTCAGCAGGGTTCACTGAGCCCTGATGTAGCTCTGCTTCCTCCTCAGGATCGTTGGCTGCAATGATCCATGAAGATAAGAGGAGCAGAAGCAGGGAACAGGGTTCAGATGGCTGTGGGTGTGACTGAGACAGTCCTCCCAGAGACAGACTTCAGTGAATCAGCTCAGCTTTATTCCAGAGTACAGGGAATATATAGGATTGTGAGGCCTGGGGACAAACCCTAATTTGAATTAAGTGGCACACTCTTATCATAAGACTCCTAGTATAAGTCTTAGTTACCATATGTGCAGCAAGGGAGGCTTCTAGCAGTGATCTGTGTAAAGGATCATGCTAAAGATAAATGAGGCATCCAGGCTTAGAGACAGCTTTCAGATGAGGTCAGTCCTCCAGGCGCAGGGATGTTCTCCAGATAAGGGCAGGTAGAAAGCAGGTAGTTTCACTTGCGGGGAGAGAGTACCCATGTTGTCAAACTTTGGAGAAAAAGCTGCCAGGCCATGATAAACTGGAACCTCCTATCAGCAAGGCTTTCCCCGACCCTGAAGGGAGGGATTTGATGGAAACAACCCATTTATTAATGAGTGTTCTGAGGTCTCTCAGTGTCTGCATAATCTGACTGGGGTCTTTGTATTTATTCTCATGTGCTGTAGGAGGAAGCTTCTTTGATGATGGCTAAGCAAGGCACTGATCTATGAATATAGTAGAATGTGTAGTTTTTGTTTTACCTTAGGTTCCTAGGCTATGTAGTTTCAGGATCTTGGCCACCCAAGGAGTATCAGGTATGGATTCCATCTCCTGGCATTTGCTTATAGTCAAATCAGAAATTTGTTGGTTACTCCTACAATATCTGTTCCACCATTGCATTAGCATATCTTTCAGTCTGGACACTATTGTAGATTAAAGAATTTATGGCTGGGCTAATGTTTACATTTCTCCATTGGTAGCATGCAGAATACTTTCCTATACCAAAGACACACATAGGGGTGAAGGTTCTATGTTGTCATCAGCTCTACTTCTCCATGTTTATTGAGTGGTGTAGGTGCTGTTTTCAGCAATGGGGTCTTGCTAACACTTTGCAGAGAGCAATATTCAGTCTTGGTAGTAGCTTAGGTTGTTTGTGGGGTCCTCATGTAATCCCTTTGACCAACATCTCAATTTGATGTAACCCAATCCCATTATTGGAAGTTTCATTTGGTGACAAAAGATGAGCAGCTGGGGCTCTGTCTCACCCATTATTTGATTTCATTTTCATCACTTTCATGTATCCATATATTTTAGGAAGCTTCTATTGTATTAGGTTTTCTTACTACCCCTCAAATGCCCCTTAATTTTAGCTTTCTCTCCCCATATATACTCCCTCATCACACTCTTTCTTTCACCTCCCCACTTTTTCCTTCTGTTCCAGTCCCCTGCCTCCTATCTATTCATAACTATCTATTGTATTTACCTTTGCCAGGGAGACCTATCTCTCTCCATCTAGTCGCTTATTTTATCCATAAGCTCTATGGTTCTGCAGATTGTAACTTGATTAACATTGCTTTAACAGCTAATATCCACATATAAGTGAACACATACCATATTTGTGTTTTTGGATCTGAGATACCTTACTTGATTTTTTTTTCTGGTCTCATCAATTTTCCTGTGAATTTTATGGTTTAATTTTTAATGGCTTAGTAATATTCTATCATGTAAATGCTCCATGTTTTCTTTACCCATTCATTTGTTGAGGGACTTCTAGGTTGTTTCCAATTTCTCTGTTGTTCTATTCAGAATAAGCTTAATTTTTTAAATATAAATATATAAGTAGTAAGAAAAAAGGACATAGCGATACTTACCTTTTGAATTTTTTTTAGGATGATTAAAACATGCTCATTCATTGCTTTCCCTGATAGGAATATCATCACACCTATGAGTGAGGAAATGATTGGCAGCATTGTTACAGATATCAGCATATTATGAACATTGTCCAGTATCATTCTGCTCAAACCTCTCTCCCTCAAACAATGACAGATGTATGTCACCAAATTGAGGGTTATAATCCTGATTGGTAGGGAATTGTTCCCTTTCACTCAGGGTCTCTGCTTATCTAATCTAGCAAGTACAGTGAATCATTTGTTGACTCCTGGCTCTCACCTGTGTCTTGGTCCTGGTTTACACAGATGCCATGTGATAGAGTTATTATCCTTTTTGGATTCTGTATTCATTTAAAATTGATGCATATGGGACCTTCCAGGGCTGAGATGAACACTCCCCTGTTCCATTCTTATATGGTGACCAAAGCCTTCACAAAGGCAGGTGTCATCAAAGAATAAACTTACTGCTGGGTGATGGTGGCACANGTCTTTAATCTCAGCACACAGGAAGCACAGACAAGCAGATCTCTGTGAGTGAGGCCACCCTGGTGAAGTTCCAGGACAACCAGGGCTATACAGAGAAACCCTGTCTCAGAAAACCAAAAAACATAAATGAATAAATAAATAAAATTAAGGGAAAAAAGAGTAAAACTTACCTGTTTCTGTTCCAAAGGAACATACATTTCACTTTGAATAAAGACTTCACTAATACAGGGCATAGATTCATACACACATCATTATTGTCGATATTTTCATGGCAAATTATGTACACAAAAGCAGAAACATAATATGCCAAAATATGAATAAACACAAAGTTATTTTATTATTTAATGTAGAACACTTACATGTTTTCAAAGAAAACATTTTGACTGAATATTTATAAAATTCAATATTCATTTCAAATGGAGGTTTTCAGTTTTTTATAACTATATTTCTTTCTTTATAAATCATGTGTAAATTGTGTATTTTGATAACTGGATAACTTCAAGGTAAGAACAAGTACTATGCATTTCCATGTAGACTGGGGATGGTTTTATATATTTGTGATGATTTGGTCAAAGGTTATTGAAGTAAAGAATAAGACAAGATTATTCAGGTTAGAAGTTAGTGAGATTCTTCTGTAGCACACAATCTGCACAGTTGTGTGGCCTGTGATTAAATTGCTGAAATCTCAAGTGACAGTCCTATAATGCTCTCTACCCACTTCTTTAAAGGCATGTCAACAGGCCTGTTCCTGATGGCCTTCTTCAAGTAATCATAACTAATCAGATGAAGAGAATAATAGCTGTTATTCTGAAGATAGGATTCTATAAGATGTTCCCATGTCACACAAAACATGACTTTTGCAGATAGTACAAATATTGATATGCAGAATGGTATTAAACTTGGAGTCAGATTTTTTGCTCAAAATTGTACAGTTGAGAGATGGAATGATAGATCTGAAATTGAATGATTATAGCTCTTATAGAAGACCAAGATTTAGTTCTTAGCACCCTTTTTGGGAGATTCATAATTGCCTGTAACTTGCAGAAGGTCTGACCCTTTTTCCTGGGCCCCATGGGCACCAACATCCATGAGGTGNAAATTAAGTGATGTAGGTACACACACATATAAAAATATGAAAGTATATATATATTATATACATTATATGTGTCATAAATGCTCCAGTATATAAGAATATTCATATTTTCATAATAAATAAAATATGATTTTTTAGATGTTCTTCAATAGACTATAGACTGGGATATAGCAACAACAGTTCTTTATTAGAAATATTATTATACTGGATGAAATCCACATAGGCAGACTGGGAGTGAGGGGCAGGAATAGAGAGCAACAAGAAGGAGGATGTGAGCATAGGGGAACAGGAGGTTTGAGT
>LZPO01098258.1:17407-29424 GCA_001675575.1 Neotoma lepida
GGGAGGAGGGAGGAGAGGAGGTTCTGTGGTTGGTATGTAAAATAAGAAAATCTTTTAATAAAAAAAGAGTTAAAATAAAAATTAAAAAAAAGAAAAAATATATTATTATATACCACATCATAAATGAATTTTTGAAAAATGGGACAGTAAAATTAATCATCTACATGTTATATATGTACCAGAAATGGATAATAAGAAACAAAATCAGTACAATACATTATGTAAAAATGCATGCAGTCATAAAAACACAATGAAGAAATGAAAAGAGCCAGCATTAACATTTATGAGGCAGGAGAGAGAGATATTAATAATAGTATAATTATAGTATTTATTCTTGAATTATAAATGGATTCTCCAGGACTAATCTATTTAAACATTCAATGATGTCACAATTATTATTATTTTGTATGTATAAGTTCTAGAAAAAAATTTGAAAATATAATCACTACAATCCTTAACAAATGAAACACATCTAATTACATCTACCAAAGTAGATTCATAAAGCATATATTTTTTTTTCTTTTCTTTTGGGGAGGTCCCAAGAGAAGGGGAGTGGACCTGGGAAAATGGGGAAGTGAATGTGATCAGGGTGCATTGTGTGACACTTTCAAATAGTAAATAAAAATATTATGTTGGAAAAAAAATATAGCAGAAGTCTAATTTGAAACATTTGACAAAGGACTATATGAGGCATAACTATTATAAAATGCAACACATTTTAAAATTTTACTTTTATTTTTTAAAGTACTATATATACATGTGTGTCTGTGTATGGTCAANTGAATGTTAGTGCATATGTCCATAGAATCCAGAANAGGATGTTGATCCTAGGGTATTGAAGTTACCAGTAGGTGTGAGCCACTCGATNTGGATGCTGAGCAATGATATCAGGTCTTCTGCCAGAGTGGCATACACTCTCTTCATCCCCACACAACTTTAGAAAAACAGCAGGAAGATATAAACCCTGAAATCCAAGATGACCTTTATGTATACTTATATTTTTACATATGTATATGTACACACATATGCACATGTGTATATTTTTTGCATAAATATATAAAAAAACTCTTTACAATAAAAAGCACCTAAAAGTATCTCTGAAGTCTGAATTTCTGATAAAATNATATTATAAAATGATATTATTCTGATAAAATGATATTTATCACATGTTTGATTTTTCCCATTATGCAGTAGTTATTAGATGGTCAACTGCTCTGTCAAGAAAACAAAACATTTATCATCTTTAATATCATATGGAAACATTCTTCATGGCTTTTGAAATTCTGGACTGTTTCTTTATTATTATTTCAGGCTTTTTCTATATATTTTAAAATAACTTGTTGATAATGATACTATTTCATTGAAATTGCCNCAGGTATTCAGATACATATGGAAAGACTTACTTGTATGATATAGTACTTATACTTGTCTTATAGCTGCCTTTCCAGATATTTAGGTGTTATTGTATATATTCTAAAGTTTGCATACATTTTTCCAAAAAGTTTAGACAAAAATATAACAAAGTATTAGTAGGTATTTGATTTTTATGATAACATTTTCCTTGTAATTGCTATTAAATCTCTATTTGTATTTAAATTATGTTAATTTTCTTCTTGGCATACTTAAGAAACATTCATTATTTTCATATAGCGTTATATCCAAGACACTTGTTAAACTGTCTTTCAGCTTTGGAAGAGAAAATGTCAGTAGACCTGTGACAAAAGGAAGCTTTGTTTATTTTTTTGTCTTTATGAGTAAGTCTCTAAAAATGACATTGCTGCAAGTGTTGCTCTGCTGATGTGAAGCTTCAGAAAAATGGAAAAGGAGTAGAAGGGTTTTGTTTGTTCACTTGTTCTTTCTGGTTTTAGTAGAATAGTTTCTAGGAACTCTATGGTAAATAAATATTAAATAATTGATGAATTCACTTATTACACTAAGAATATTGATTGACAAGAACAACAGCTGTGTTGGATTTGTTGAACTGGTGCAATTCATTCATTTACTCTACAAATTGCAGTGATTAAATTGATTTTTTTTTATTCAAGTGAAAGAGTAAGTTACCTTGTTAGTTAATATTTGTTTTGTTTGCTTTCTTTTGGCTTTTATTTGTTTACTTTATGAGACAAGGACTAGCTGTAGCTCACATTGGCCTAGAACTCACTCTGTACCCTAAACTGACATCAAATTTGTGACAAGTCTCCCATCATACTCTCTCTGCAATANTAGGCTTTTAGGTAAGTATCAGCATATTTGTATTTCCTTAATGTGGAACATCTATTCATTCCCAAAGTAAAGTTAGCTTTGATAAGATATTTTTTTAATATTTATACACTACCAAATTTATTTTGCTGATTTTTCACATATGTATTAAGAGATGAAAATATTGATGCATTTAAAACATCTGCTAGATATCTGTGTCCTGGCTTCAGTATCCTAATTCACTGGATTGAGAAATATCTCTTCCTTTTTCATTGTTAGTATGATTTTGGTAGCATTCACCAGAAAAACAAGCCAGTCTATTTTTTATGTAAATAAATTTTTAAACTGAAGATTCAGTTTTAATTATTTATATGAGAAATTTTGGGGCTTTCTTGTTTTTATTCAGCATTTATTATGTTTAAACTACACTTGTTAGGATGGTAATATGTGTACAGAATTCCCCGTTGGTTTGACAAGACAGTTATACCATTTTTCTTCTAATATCTATACACCTGGTATCCCTTTCTGTCTTTCTCTCCCTTTTTTCCTCAGTGTCTCTCCTTTATTTGTTTTCTTTTTTCTTCTTTCCCTATAATTTTTTCCTTGATAGGATGCCTTTATTGATGAAAATTGTTATTTGACATATTCTAATATTTGTTTTGCAGGAAGATTTCTCTATGTAATCTAGGTTGGCTCAGAACTCAAATCTTTTACCCTCAATTTCATGATCCTCTTGATTCATCCTCCAAAATGGTTGAATTACAGATGTGCAACACAGTGTTCCTATTTTGTCTAAATTGTTTCTCTCTGGCNGGTAAATAGAACCAATGCTGACATTACTAATTCTTTATTTCATTGTTCAGTTACTACATACAAACCCCTTTAGATTTGTAGTTAGTTCATTTAAATATAATTTTTATGTTTTATCTGATTGTCCTAATTATATTTATTGTTGCTTTTGTTGTTTCAAGTCTACTTGAATCATACAGTTTCATCATAATTTTATCTTAAGTACATCATGGGTAAGTTAAGAATTCTACTTTCTTGTTCTTGTGAGTTTTATTGATATTATATTTATCGGGTGTGGGCACTGTATATGTTCTTTTTTATGATTTTATTCACAAGAGGACTTGTGATTTTATGATTCAGTGTTACCTTATATATGTACAACTCTATACTGATTTAAATTAATCTTAACTATTCCAATATTAGTTTTGTTCTGTTAAAGTCAGGAATAGGTGGTTCATGATTAGGACAAAGCCTAAAATTCAGTTCAGTCTCTTTTCTTCTGACATCAGGGAATACCAAGGTTGTTGCTAGATGGTATGGAGAATTCAAGTCATTGTCCCCTATCATGTCTGTGTTTTCCATTTAACATGAAATACAGGCAAAAAGTTGTAGCCTTTACAAATTTTTCTTTGAATATAGGAATACTGTGGATTCTTTCACTACATTTCATTTACTTCTGCTGTGTGTTTGGAGTTATGTTAATGGATATTGGCATTAGAGCTTATATTATCTTCATTGGTATTCTAGTAACATGTCAATAATAAACTTTGATGACTTTCAGATACTGTCACCAAGAAGTATTTGCTGTTTCTAAACACAGAAAATTCAACATCTTGGTAAAGAAATTAATAGACTACACAAAAAAAGAATTAGTCAATACAGAAAAACCCACAAAGGAATCTAGAAGAATTATTGTATTTCACGCATGTGAAAAATTATCCCACACAGAACATTTTAGAACTTATATTTTTTTATCCACAACTTTTCAATTTACTGAAGGAGATTGATAAATTAACAAGCCTCATATGATTCTACTAGAAAAAGGNTATAACATAATTATATTTAAATGTCATAAGGAGTGGTTACACTGGGTACCTTTTTCTTGATTTTGAAAAAATATATTAGTAAAATCTGAAGTGTGGATGATGCTAATATCTAACTAAAGTGTGGCTATTTCATGAAATTTATCAGAAACTTAGTGTCAAATTAAAGTGCATAAAGGACTGTCAAACCTCATTTTTTAAAAAAACTAAAAATTAAATATTTACCAATTATTGTTCTTTATCTGAGATTTTCTTTCTTATGATGGAGAAAGTGTCAAATCTTATTTCAGCCTTATGTATTAAAGTGGTTCTTTTACTTTTTTAAGATTATAATATAATTTTATCACTTCTACCTTCCATGTCATTCCTTCAAATGCTTACAATACACTCCATTGCTCTCTTTCAAAGTTAGGTTTTAAAATATAATTACAAAACTAATTGAACATAAGATATTCAGGTCTTGAAACATGTCATTGTGTAGAGTTATGTGTCCATCTTCAATATCTGCCATGAGAAGTGTTTTCTGTGGACAACAGATGTGAGCTCATGCATTTTACATATCTTGGAAAATTGAGCACTCATCATGAAAACTACCTGAAGTAAGAACCTAACCATGTCTCCAGAATACACCAATGTACACCATAAGAAATTTAAATAATCATAATAGGGTCCAAACTATAGTTCCTTTAATAACATTTTTATTCTTTAAGGTGAAGCTATCAGTCATAATTTCTATTAAAAATTTAGTCTGTCTTATTTTTCTCATTTTTCAAGGAGTCATCAAGAAAAAGAAAGTTGCATTCATTGCAATTCAGGGAAATTCAATATGGTAGGCATATCATCTTCTTCCTCATCCGTATATACGATATGGCTAAAGGGGACTTCAAGAAAAACATAGCATAAAAGGCCTGTCTCATGTTTATCTGCATGTATTATCTCCTTTGTACATCACAAAGCTGTAATATGTCCATACTGAGGACTGTCCTAGCTCTCCCATCCTGTGCTGTTTTACAGCAGCCTGCAAACAATGGGGTACATATACCGTTTCTACCGTAAGCTCATTGGAGTACTTTCTATTATGCCAAGCAAATTATTATAGATCTAGATCTGATCCCCATGATTAGACTAGTTTCTCTTTTCCTATGTATTGAGCTTTGCCATAGTGCACACTGTTGTGTGTTCTAGTGTGTATGTTCTCATACTCACTGGCTAAAAATGCATGTATTGTACTAGGTGGCCATGAACCAATACCCTAAAAAGTTATTTATTAATTTTGTCTTTGATACCAAGAGTCATGTAGCCATCCCATCTTGGCCTCAACATCTGATGATGGTTTTAATCTCCTGATTTGTGTCCACCTCCTGATTGCTGAGATTGTAGTCATACACCAACTCATCTAGCTTTGCAAATATCCCTTATATTCTGTTTTCCTCTATTCTCCTTCTTTGTCTCTGATCCTGAAATGGAGAATCACTCTCCGTTGGGGTGCAGCTGCTGTCAGATGCACATATCTTGGTGCATGGGCCCACATCCATGCATATATAGTTAAGCATGAATTATAATGAAACCATGAATTTGACATGGAAATTGAAGGGAATACTAAGGGCAAATAGAGGGACATAGTGGAAGATGAAAATGATCAAAATATATTGCACAAATATATGATATTTTCAAAAAATAAATTAAAATATTATTAAAAAAGAATATGTCATAATGAAATCAACAAATTTGACTATTAAGTAAAGACAAAATCAAGGAAAAATTAACTACAAACTAAGCATTTCTCCATCCATGGAGAAACCTTTTTAAAAAATGCCGGGGAATGATTCTTTGAAATATTGGACAAGGGAGTCAAAGAGATTCCCAAAACAAACAAATCAATGTACACTGTGGCCAATGCCCTTGGTTGCATTACAGAATTTGAAGATAAGTCCCTATTGCTGAAGACATCCACACACATTGGGCACAAAACTTAGATAAATTGAGTGATAACTGACTTGGAAGCTTCTTTCTTGAGGACTAGCTCTCATAGTATTGGATAGCCTGTGGAAACTGTCTAGGGAGAAAATCAGTCAATAGCTCTATCTATCTGTGAATGCTATAAACCACAATAATGACCAACATGGCAAGGTATCCCAAAAGATACAATAGTGGGATTTGTATCCTAATCCATCTCATTGTATTTAAGATCAGCTCAATTGGAAAGATTTAATGGTGATACTTAGCCCACTATCTATTTCTGGTAGACCATGTACTACAGAAGTTAACTTATTACTGCTAAGTACCTAAGCCAAATAATTACTAACATCATTCCAAATACTTATCCTATACCTAAAGATAACTGTAGCTCTCACCACTCATCAAAGATGCCTCTTTTTGCAGCAGCAGGTATAGACAATTAAATACACACTCAGACACAGACACACCTCCTGGTTAAAATCCAGTAAATGATTGATCACAGGATATCTTGTATAAACTGATACATGAACAATACAATCCCCACATTATGTGTCTGAATGTCTACTAAAAGACAGTGTCTTCTATGTGACAGGGAAGCCTCACAGGTGAAATCCCAACAGTATGGTTTCTTCAACAAGACCTGACAAATGACAACTCTAACTGACATACCAGTATGGATCAGGAAATTTTACAAGACTTCTAGTGACAAGATCCCCGATAGGTTTCTCAATCACATGTAGTGATATACTATGTCCCCCAAAATATTGTGTACCCTAATAAAACTTATCTGGGGTCAGAGAACAGAACAGCCACTAGATAAATGGTGGCACACATCTTTAATCCCAGAACTCGAGATCTCATGTCTTGCTTGGAAAAGACACATGCCTTTAATTCCAGGAATTGATGGCAGGAAGCAGAAAAGTATATAAGGTGTGAGGACTGGGAACTAGAGGCTTCTTNCACTTTCAGGCTTTGAGCAACAGTTTAGCTGAGATCCATTCAGGTGAGGACTCAGAAGCTTGCAGTCTGAGGAAACAAGATCAGCTGAGGAGTTGGCAAGGTGAGGTTGGCTGTGGCTTGTTCTGTCTCTGATCTTTCAGTATTCACCCCAATACTTAGCTCTGGGTTTTTTTTATTAATAAGACCTTTTAAGATTTGTGTTTACAAATTCATCCTACAGTCACAAGTACTCAGTCCTGAATATATAGACATATATACATATGAGCAACAATAAATTAACTCAGCAAGTTGTACACACACACATACACACACATACACATACACATCAAACACAATAAAAATAAATAAATTGCCAAGAATATATGAAGTGGGAGTTCAGGGAATAGAGAGAAGAAGAAATTATATGAATATAATATTAATATATGAAATTTAAAAATAAATCTTAAAAAAACACCTCAACCTTCATTGTGATGTATATAATAATGAGTTAAAACAAAAGGTACCATTATAAGCTGCTTGGCTGTGATTAGATACTGGTACTATGAATATATAAAATGGTAAGTCATTTGAATTTTCCCTGATAACAAAACACAAAAAGGTTGCCAAGGGAACAGAATTACATTTTAATTCTAAAATGCATTTTTTAATTTTTTTATTTTGGCAATATTTAATTCTTTAAAATGTCATTTAAGAGTTTCACATTTTAAAATATATATTTGAAATTAAAATAAAATATATAAAATGAAATTTATAGACATTCCCTGATGGGTATCAATGCCTTAGGCAATCAGGCTGTCATTCTTTACTTAAGCTTTGTTTGAATTCACAGCTAAATCTGTAGTCCTTTATTGTAGTCTCTAATAACAAACTATGATCGACTCCTTATGGAGTGTATAGCATTGTCACTATGGTTACAGATTGATGTCCATATGATAGATGCATAAGTTTTGTAGGAAAATCTTCACATCAGTGAGTTCTTGATATAACATTTCTTTCTTCTAACAAACCCTTAGCTTCTTTGCTCTTTTGTTTGTATTTATGATATGTACTGACATACATCGTCCAAGTGATCAGGCAGCTAAATAGATGTAGCATGGTGCCATCGTGTGGTGATCTCCAAGTATACAATTTCACTTTCAGTTCTGGATTTCTATATGCCTACCTTTGTGGCCTGGCCATGAGAGAAGAAAATCAAGTCTTTCATTCACTTGTTTCATGAAATGCACTTATAAAATCAAAGATAGGAGTTATTGTCAAATAAAAGAGCATAACGTTCATATCAAACCATCTATTCTATTATGAAATATACTTTATCTTTCTCTTTTTCCAATTTTTTGAGAATTTCAATGAATTTTTAATCATACTCACTCCCTCTCCCAACTCAGCCCACATGTACTTCACCACATTCACGTAAATTTATGTGATTCTTTAAACACACACACACAAACCATCAAGTGCAGTTTGTGTTGCCCATATACTCTTGGATTTGTGTCCTTAATTGTGTCTATTCATCTTACCAAATACCACAGCCTTAAAAGAAACTGATTCACTGGCTCTCTTCCTGCAGCTATGAATTACTACCAGCTTCTTGAATAAGGGTGTAATTTCTTTCACACACACATGCACACACACACACACACACACACACACACACACACACACACACACACACTACCCTCTATGCTGGAACTTCTTCTGACTTAAGCCTGAGTCTGTCATGTTCATGTTGTCACAATATGTGGGCATCTGCCTTGCTGTGTCCTGAAAACACTGTTTCCTTGTAATCCGACTCTTAGAATCTTTCTACCTTCCATGAAGATCTGTGAGCCATCATGAGGATGTATGTGACAATCTTATTCTCATTCTCAGCACCTTAGATTGTTACAGTAATCTGTTAATTATCATCTACTGCAAAAGAAGCTTCTGAGATGAGGAATGGAAAATTCAATAATCTATGAGTATAACAATAAGACATTAGGAATCAGTTCAATACTATGTTCATTTAGCAGAATAACAGTAATAGCTTCTCCCCTAAGACCTATGATCTAGTGGTGGGTGTTTGGTCCCAATAAGGATGACAGTTTGCCATTTTGGTGAAGCAAATTTCTAAAGCCAAAATTAATTATATTTCCTCTATTTTAAGTTATTTGGTAACTGTGTAGGGATCCTATGTGTCTTCCTCAAAGACCTAATATAGGGTCTTGCTTTCCANCATAGTAGTATTTGGAAGTACTATGGACTTTAAAAGGTGGGACCATGTCACTGAGAATAACCAAAAGTGATTGAGTAACCTCACTCCCACCTCTCTCCTGGCAATGATGTAACCACCAGCTACTGCATTCTGTAAAGACAAAACAATGGATTAGTTGGATATTGGATTTGAATCTCAAGAACCTGTGCTAAACAAACATGTCATACATGAATAGCCTGTGTTAGCCATTTCATCATTGCATGCTTGTCTAGCCAATGTCAGGTGTTTTGTTATAGTGATATGAAGTTGATACAACATTTTCTACGTGCTCATCAGATGTTACACATGCACACAGTAAATAGTTTGAATGAATTGATCTGTGTCAAATGATATACTATTATATACATTGGAAATTCCAATTTAGTTATATTTTTCTGATTCAAAAATTAATAGAATATANGAATGTATTTGCAAAATAATATGGAAATTGCATATATACTGAATATTATTTCTATATGAAGCTTTAAGAAATGGTGACTTACTTAAATATTAGCATTTAAAAAGAAGATAAAGGTTTATCTATAACCAATCAGCAGGAGCCAAAGAGAAAAAAATTCTGCATAATTTTTATTGTTCTTATATTTTAATAAAAGATAAACAAGAAATATCTGTTACATTATTGTCACTGTACATCAATATCATACAGAAGAGAAAATTTAAATTGTTATTTAAAAAGTATAAATATGTATAGTGCTTGTGTGTTACTTTTCTCTTCTGTTGCTGTGATAAAACATTAACGAAAAGCAATGTTGGGAGACAAAAGGGCTTATTGACTTATAGGTTACATAACATCATAGAGGGAAGCCAATGCTGGAACTCAAGGCAATAACCTGGAGGCAGAAAATAAAACAATAGTCAAGGATGCAGGATATCTTCTGGGTTGTTACTCTGTCTTGCTTAGTTACCTTTCTTATACAGCCAAATCCACAGTGGTTGGGATAATCCTACCTGCCTAGGAATGGAGTAACTCACAATGGGCTGGGAACACTTATATCATTAGACATTAAAAAAAATGCATCGTGGTCATGATCTAGACAATTCCTAAATCAAAGTTCTTCTTCCCAGGTCACTCTCTGTTGTGTGAAGTTGACAGGTGAAGCTAATGATGACACCCCCCTTTCAACTTTGACATAAAAACACAGTCCCTTAAGGCAGCCTTACTCTTCATTTCTCATCCCCCAAACCCTATGCTAATATCACAATATAAAAAACAGTCCAACTTTTAAAAGTCTTTTTGAATGTATAATGATTTAAAAGTCTAAATTCTCTTTAAAATCCAAAGACTTTACTATGGACTTCTATATAGTCCAAAATAAGGTACATGCTTTCTATTGCAAAAGGGGAAAAGTAGGGCATGAAAACAATCACACTGAGGAAAACCAAACTTCAGTAATGACGATGATCACAAAGATTACAAGTCTATGTGAAATTTGTAATTTTCTTTAGAAAAGCCATTCTAGTAAATGCTATTTTCACTACTATTGAAAAATTTAGGTCAAATAATCTTATCTAAAAANTATTTTCAATCTACTTAATGTTTTAATAAAGCTTATTTTTATTTTCTAAGTGTTTCACACCCTGCATTATTCATTTATTTATTTTAAGGTTTTGAATGGTGTCAGATTAATTAATTTTTGTTCCAGAAAATTATCTGTAATTGTTGAGTCTGCTCAACAATTGACAGGGAAACAAAATTTTATATAAATAAAAGATATTCCTATCTTATGAAATATATTCAATATTTATACAAATTTTATATAAATCCAAACAAGTTTTATATAAATGTCCAGATAAAAGAAAAAGTTCCTAAAATAAAAAAGTTCCATTACTCAAACAATTTAAAAGAGAATTTTTTTGCATTGTATGAAAGATCAGTTCCACCATAAGCAACAAGTTGTGTCTTATATAAATTATTAGAATAAGTAAGTGGGATGAATGACTTCATTAGCTCATTTTAATTGTGAATTGGGAAGATAAGGATACAGCCAGCTTGATTTATGTGCTGAAATATGTTGTTTTAAAATATAATGGCATTTGAATTATGCTTCTCAGAAACACTGTTGAATTCCCAGCGAGATAGTGAACTACTTTTTGTAANAGAAAAATGTGACACCAAATGAGTGTAATTAATCTGCAGAACTGTAAATAATAGGCTCAGAGAGTGGTAATTTATAATATTTTATATGTGTTATAAATATGGATGCTCTGGTAAAGGGAAATGTCTTCATAATTTAGTGTTATATTTAATTTTTAATCACTTGAAGACTTTACTGGATGACATATAATTTTAATTTTCCTATGTTTCACCATAATGGTAATTTTGTTAATGAAATGAAGACTAAAGATCATCATTAATACAATATCACTTCNTTTGACTATGCCATTGGATTATATACTTACTTTACATCTAACATGGAAAAATTAGAATAAGATTAAACATTGATAATTTTGTTTTTACTTGTTATTAACACACATGGCTTCCTATATTTAAACTCAGTAATGTAGACTGCTAGATTTTAATTCCATAGTTAATTAGGCATCCAATTTAGAGATAAGGTGAAGTACTGGATTAACAACTTATGAAATAAAGGGGAAAATGAGTTTCTGAAGTCTCTTTTTGGGAATAGGAGAGATAATCTGAATAACAGATTCCATGTTGGAAATATATCATTTAAACAAAGAAAAAGTCTAGAAATTATCATGCTAGCACTGGGAACACTATTTCCCATAACAACTTTTTATAGTAGAGTATTTAAATATATAAGATTTAGAGATCGCATCTTAAATCATGTACTTGATAACTATGTAAGCTTTGA
>LZPO01098259.1:0-12440 GCA_001675575.1 Neotoma lepida
ACACACACACACACACACACACACACACACACACACACAATTAAACTTACAGAAAGTGCTCATATAACACAAACACTGAATTGTGTTTTTAGGATAATAAATTTCCTTGCTTGAAAAGTAATTTAACTAACAATATAAACAATTTTTAGAATACAAAACCCAGTGTAGAAAGTGATCTGGATATTTTAATTCAGCTCATATAACTGAAGTATGTGTATGAATTATACACAACTGTACTGTATACACATTCAATGTTATGATATATAATAATTTACAAAATATAATAAGTTTATATGTATAGATGCAACTGACCAATTCCTGTGGCTACAAATGTTTGAAATATACATACTATTGTGTTTTTATTAATTGGTAAGCAATTTTGTAAAATGAGTTCATAACAAAATTAAAATAGTTTGGCCCATCTCTTGTCATCAAATGAAGCTTCCAGTGCTGGGATTGGGTTACACCTAACTGAGTTGTTGGTCTAGAAGTGCCACAGGAATCCCCAAACAACCAGGCTGTTGCCAAGGCAATGGGCTGCTCTCCACAAACGGAGAGCAAGGCTACATTGCTGAAGACAACAGCTACACAACTTACTGAACATGCAAAAGTCGAGCTGGTGCCTACATAGAGCTTTCACCTCTATGTTCTAGCACCTTTGGTTCAGGAATATACTCTGTAGGATACCAAAAGAGAAATGTCGGCACCAACTCAGCCAGAAACCCTTTGGTTGACAATGGAATCCTGCCTGTAAGATATAATATAATGGTGGCACAAAGCTCGTGGAAGCAACCAACTAATATCTGATTTGACTTAAAGCCCACTACGAGATGAAACCCATAGAAAACACTGCTTAGGTGACCCAAAACCAGAGACCTACAGTAAAACAAAATACTACCACTCTACAAAAAATAAAATGACTTCTAATAATATTTTGCTGTGCTCATAGATCAGTGCCTTGGTCAGCCATCATCAGAGAAGCTTCCTCCTGCAACAGATCAGAACAAATACAAAGACCCACAGCCAGACATTAGGCAGAGAGTGAGAGACCTTGGAACACTCAGCCCTAAGTGGGATGTCTCCATCAAATCCCTCCCCTTAGGGCTCAGGAAATCTCTCAGAAGAGAAGGTAGAAGAAGTATAAGAGCCTCTGAAGAAGAGATGGAGGACACCAAGAACACAAGGCTCTCTAAATCAACATGATCAAAGCTTAGATGAATTCACAGAGAGTGAGGCAGTATGCACAGGTCCTGCACAGGTCTGTACCAGAACCTCTGCATATATACTATGGCTTCCAGTTTAGTGCTTTGATTTCAAAGTGTGTGAACGAGTAGGTCTCTGATTTATGTGTCTTCTCCTGGGATTCCTTTTCTTTTCCCTCTTTTTATTTTCTTGAACAAATCCAATGTGATAGAGTTTGTTTTGTGTCATTATATTTTATTTTGTTATATTTTATCATTATCTCTACATATGTTTTTCCCCCCCTAATGAGAGACAGAAAGGTAATGGATCCGGATGGGAGGGGAGGTAGGGAGAAACTAGGAATAGTAAAAGGAGAGGAATCATAATCAGGATATACTATGTGGGAAAAGAATCTATTTTCAATAAAAGGGGAGATTTTTTAAAAATTAGTTTGGCTCATTTGAAAAAAAGCTGTTAATTTGTGTTGGCTTAAATGAAGTATTTTCAAATAGTAATTTCTAACATACATGTATCTAAGTTATTATGCCAATAGTAATACAACTATAACTTAAATTTCAAAATAGGGATGAGTAGACTCAAGATATTCTTTTTAGCTTTAACTATACTCATGTTGAGATAATGACATTTATTGGTCTGATTCATGAACTGTTGAAATCATGCTAAGGGAAGTTTTACAATAATTTTCTCTGGGATTTTTATGCACAAACATCTGTCTGCTTCAAGAAGAGAGAATCAGAAATTTTAAACTAGGTTAAGTTAAAAGCAGCCAGAAAAACACTATAAATAAGTGCAGTTACTCAAATGTGCCTTTATTTTACATCTGAAAGCACTGAATTTGAAAGTATCACATCATGCTAAGTATGAATACTGAAAACACTTTACAGTACAGATAGGCTCAGACCTGTGAGAGAAGTGCTACTGGCATTTTATGACTATGATAGTGTATGGTGGTGGAGGTTTGATTCAAACTAAGATGAGGAAAAACTAGGAAGTCTAGTAGAGATCTGGAAACTTGTATCTTTCAAAAATGCTAGCAAAAAATAATTAAATGTTTTTATTAAATCTAATACTCTCAGAAAGTATATTACAAATTATGATTAAAAATAGCCATGTGCTGACGCACAATAGTTAAAAGCAAATTATAAAAAGAGTCAGTTTTTATCTATTAACATTGTAGCCACTAAGAATACTGCAGCATTTCCAAAATTAAACCTAGTATCAGCCTCCATAAACTGATGATTTATGCAAAAATGTGAGAACTGACCATTAGGTAAATATTGGAAATTCCTGAATGAGTTTATACTTTATTATTGTTAATTTATCTACAGTATAGAAATCAAATAATGGTCCAATTTAGTTCTTTATGTTAAAATTATTATTTAAAAAATGGAAACCCTTTTGCAATGAAAATATTTTCTTGGGCAGATCATCCTAAGCCAGATCATCTTGTACCAGAGAAGAGAGGTCCCACATGCCATCAGGATATATTAGTAAAGGTTCATGAAATCTTCATGATACCCTGAGTATCACATATTTTAAATAGCAGAGAAAAGAGTCTAAGAAGATGGTTTCAGTGGGTATAGCGCTTGCTCAAAAAGCATAAATACGTGAGTTCAGATCCTAGCATCTATATAAAAGCCTAGTATGGGCAATCATGTATGCAACTCCAGTTTAGGGGGACAGAGGCAGACCTATTATGGTACTCCTTAGTCAGCCAGTCCAGCAGAAACAAGCTCCAAGTTCAGTGAAGAGATATTGTCTCGAAAACAAAGGAGGGAAAAAAGTAGAAGAGGCCACATGGTGTTGATCTCTTGCTTACAGTAACAGACCCATGTGCACACAAATACACCATACACATTCAAACATGCTCACAAAATTAAAACTAAGAAAAGGAGAGGAAAAGGAACAATTCAGAAAATGTATGAGTGCTGGGGAGCAAACATGGTGCTGGATTTTCATGTGGATGGAACAGTTGTGGAAAAGAACCTGCTGAGATGGTGGGTCAGAAGCCTGTCACCTAGAAACAGTCACTTTCTGTGAATTGCACTCTGCACACTCAGAACAAGTGACACAGGACTACATAATGAATCCCGACAAACAGAATTCTACCAGAATGCTGGGAGTGATTGACAGAAAGGTGATACGCAACTCGAAAAGGTTTCCTAGATGACAGGCATGATCCACACAATTTTCCAAGATAATAAGCTTCTACTATGCTGGACATAACTATGTCTTACAGTAGAAAAAATTTAATTTCACTAATAATTAACAAAGAACATTAAGTTATGGTCTATTTTAGTAGTAGCAATGGAACTTAGAATTGACCTATGCCAACGCTACAGGCTACATGCCATAACAGCAAGCTTCTACTATATACTGTAAGGGCCTACAAACCATCTGGCTTTTAAAACCATTGTCCCCAGAAAGAGTTGCTGCCTAGAAATGCTATGATTTAGGTAATTATAAAATCTTAGTAGGCAAAAGAGGAAGCAAAAAACAGAGCTGTCTAAGAAATAGACATGTTGTCAAAGAGTATTAGAAATTATTTCATTAGATATGGAAAATAGTATTAAGACCAAAGGTAAACATAGGACTTTGCATTTCAAGACATAAAGAAGAGGTCTCACTGTGCAGTCAAGACCGATGTATCAGATAACATCCATAACTACTATCTTAGGAAAATACGAGTGAAGATTTTGGTTAAACTCTGGATGACTAACATTTTGGTCTTAAGAAAAGATTTTTTTTTTGTCCCTTAAGAGTATATTAATAATGGCTGTGCAAAACCTCTTAAAATGCAAAGACATCCATTAACTGAGGCACTTTAGGGAGTTAATGTCTGCCTTGTTGATGTCTGAAAAATTCAACTGGAAACTATCTGTAGGGTATGAACCGCCATTTATTAACAACAGTAACTCATCTCATTTATGTTTTCCAGTTGATAACTGAATATGTTCTTTCAACTAAGAAGTACATAAAAATGTTGATTTTTTTTTTTACTCTTTTGGGGGCCCGCCATCCAACTCCCCAAATAAATTCACACACAGAGTTTATTCTTAGTTATAAATACCCAGCCTTACCTTGGCTTATTTCTTGCCAGCTTTCCTTAACTTATCCTATCTACCTTTAGCCTCTGGGCTTTTCCAATTCTCTTAATTCTGTAAATCTTAATTTTACTCCATGGTTTGCAGTGTAGCTCGGTGGCTGGGGAGCTGAGCCCGAGCCCCGAAGTCCTCCTCCTTCTCCAGTTCCTAGAGTCCTCCTCCTTCTCCGGTTCCTAGAGTCCTCCTCCTTCTCCGGTTCCTAGAGTCCTCCTCCTTCTCTGGTTCCTAGAGTCCTCCTCCTTCTCTGGTTCCTAGCTCTCTCCTCCTTCTCTGGTTCCTAGCTCTCTCTTCCTTCTCTGGTTCCTAGCTCTCTCCTCCCAGCATTCTCCTTCTATATATACTCTCTGTCTGCCAGCCCCGCCTATCCTTTTTCCTGCCTTGTTATTGGCCGTTCCATTCTTTATTAGACCATCAGGTGTATGACACAGGCACAGTAACACAGCTTCACAGAGTTAAACAAATGCAACATAAACCAAAGTAACACACCTTAAAATAATATTCTACAACATAAAAAATATTTCAAATCTGGTTTTAAAATTCAGATTAAAAAATCCAAGATAAAGGTTTTCAAATGTATCATTATAAGTAGAAAATCCAAGTGATAATATCTGAGTCTCCCAAACCCAACGTGAAGTCTCCTTTTTTCCAGGCTGATTAGGAGAATCAGTAAGAAAGGTGCGATAGCTAAGTGTCAAGCAGCCTTCTGGAGCAGTCCCCTGAAGCGCAAGGCAGACTGGCAATGAATCTGCTCTGTCCTCAAAGGTGATATAGCGAGAGGAACTAGGTCTTTTACTAGAATCCTGGAAACCTCCTAACATCTCTGAGCTGCTGTCTCTTATACACATCTAGATGTGTATAAGAGACAGCATACGCCCAATATGCCTCGGCCTGTACCACAGGAGCCTGCACTGCCAAAAGAGAAAGAACAGCAAGAAACACCATGTCAGCCGTAGGTGCTGTAAAGTGTCGAGACGCCAGCTCCTCAGCTTGTTTGGTGAGGTTCTGTAACTGCGTCCACGTTGGTATTGGCTGGCTTATCAGTGAAAGCTTCCTCAGCTTCCTCTCCTTCATCCAGTAGGATGGTTTGATCCAGAAGGCTACAAGATTATGACCAAAAGAGGCTACAGGGTGAGAGACAATGTCTTAAGAACTAGGGACAGCTGACATGACCACATATGCTTAATTTTAGCATGCTTATTTTGTAACTTTCGATTTGCCCCAGAGCAAGTTCCTTCTTTTACTGTATAAAACTTTGAATGATCTCAGTAAAAATTGCAGCAGTTTCACAGCATTCTGGTGTCTGTGTCTGTCTGTCATCGCCGACTCCCAGCTTTCCTGAGTACCTTCACCCCGGTTCCCCTCGGTCTGCAACCCTCTCCCTGGGCCGGTCCGCGGCAATAAATTTGTAGCCGGGCAGTGTTGGCGCATGCCTTTAATTCCAGCACTCGGGAGGCAAAGGCAGGCAGATTTCTGTGAGTTTGAGGCCAGCCTAGTCTACAGAGTGAGTTCCAGGACAGTCAAGACTACACAGAAAAACCCTGTCTCGAATAAACAAACAAACAAAAAAAAGAATATAAATTCATTAATAATACAATAAAAAGATAATTATAAGAGCTATAAAGAAAATATAGCATGGTAAAGTAAAATTCAGTGCCTGACCAGAGTGGGGGAGGCAGGAGCAGAGAGTAGGGAAGCTGGTTGAGTACACTATAAAAATTTTATCTAATTTGATCTAAACAAAATCAAATTTCAATTGAGTATCTAGGGCAAAAGCAACTACATGGAAAGGATTTACCAAAGAAGCTAGCATTTTAAAAAGAAAATACAGTGTGAGGAATGGGAGAATAAATTAGGGAAGAGGAAATACTGAGAGTGGAAGAATGCAAAGTTTAAGTGGGGATAAAGGCAAGGATGGGTGTGGAGAGAAAGTGGAGGTACAAGGTAGGTTAACTAAAACTAAGGATGTATTAAAAGCCTTATTAAAACCCATTAATTTGTAAACTAATTCAAAAGTAATAATTTCTTCAAAAGGATGTTGAGTGATGGTATTCTGTATGGGTGGGTAATGTTGTTCCCAGAAAGATATGAGTTATTAGAAACTCCAGTGCCAAGAACAGGTTAGTTCCTCACTGTGAGCTGTTAAAGAGTGTTCCGGCAGGCACCTCAAACAATACAGACCTTTGCTACTGTGACAGGACAAGGCAGGGCAGAGGCTGCTCCATCTTGTATCTTGCTGAGGCCATTTCCTATTTAATCTCCTTGATGGAGAATTCCTGTGGAAAATTACTGAAATGATTCTAGAAAACGGAGGTCACGATGCCCCAGCTTCTGTTAAACTGCCTACTTGTGCAGAACCTTCCTCTCCAGCTAACTGCTTATTTTAGCTTCTGTTAAACTACTTGTTTGTGCAAAACATCCACCGATAGCTGCCAAATGAGATACAGGATGTAGTTTTGCCTTTAAAAACCCCTTGCTCTAAATGTGTGGCAGTATACTTGGGTCCTGAATATCTGAGTGTACTCCCAGCCAACTGGAATAAAGACTTTCAACTGACTACAGGCTATGTCTAACTGGTCTTTTCTGGTGTGTTCCCTGTAACATTTTGGAGGACCCATTGAAAGCCTCTAGGACTGGATCTTAAAACTTAGTAGTCATGGGACTCCCAGGAGTAGGGCAGACTGCTTTGGCTAGAGAGAAATCCTAGGAGGTGAATATTACAGGGCCTGGGAAAAGTCCTTTTTAATCAATTGCTGCTCACTACTCCAGAAGCACATGAATGCACCACCCAAAACCAAAAGTCACCTAGTCTGGACACCAGGGAAGTTTGGTCTGTGAGAGGCATCACCTGGTTAGGACACAAGAGGGGAGGTCATACACAACCATAGGTCCAGTGTCATTCTGTGTGAGACATCACTGGACTCACATCACTGGTCTGTTCAAGTGCATGAATGTGTGGTGGCAACTCCTGGTTGCCTTCACTATTTGTCTGTCTGCATGACTGTGTTTCTCATTTGTCACTCTGTTTGTTTCTGTCAGTTCTATTGGTTGGAGAAACAGATGTAAAATGGAAGGGGAGTGAGTCATCCCAAGACTGCAGTCACCACTGCCCTGAGACAGCACTTGACTTTGTAAAGGCACAGAGGCCACACTGGGCTGCCTGCCCATGGTGCAGTGTCCACCTTTCCAATGGTAACTGGCTGCACAGCTGGCAGCTGGTTGCTGCCATTGCTATGATTACACCAGCAGTTCTCCAGCATTGCAGCCACAAGTTTCCCTGTATTATCAATGTCTTTCTCTGGTGTGAGACACTTCCATCCTGGCTTGAGACCTACACCCTCTTGAGGAGACCGTAATACTTTTGGCTTGGTGAGGTTACCCAGAGAAACCCNAAACCTCTCCTTGTTCTTTCAGCCCCATGGAAGAAACTGACCTTCTCTTCTAGACAGCTGGCTTCCAGCTTATTTAGTAATTTGATTCCTATTCTAGGTCATTGTGTCCTATTCCTGTTCCCTGTGTGGAGATGGGAAAGATCCTGGCCTCCTGTGGTCTAAGCAGACAGTGCACATGGAGACACTGGGCTGATGGGTGGAGTAGTGGCTGGGTTGGAAGTCCAGCTCGTTCATGGTTTATGTCTTCTTTTCTACCAGTGATTTGTATAATTGTAAAACCCTAAACCCTCCCTTTTCAGAGAAGTTGTAGGCCCTTTTTCTATACACACAAGCAGACTTGGAAAGACTGCCAGCAGCTCCTGTTCACCTTGTTCATAAACATGGAGCAAGATCAAATCTGGCAGAAACATAGGAAGATGGCTCTGGGAACAATGAGGCCCATATAGAGGGCCTGCTTGTCTATGCAATCAAGTTGGGGTCAATCCCACATTCTGTTACACAGAACCTCGGCTCATAACCTTATCAGTCTCCTGCCAGACTACAAACTCGCAGGTCCCTTACATGACAGTCTTAAGGTGACTGACCTGATCTGACTTTCCATTGGTGACACCACATGGGACAACAGACAAGGTATTGTCAGCAGATGGGAATAGTTTTGTAATGGGAATTCACTCAGCCCATGACCTTGGGCTATCTGACCTGATAGAGGCGGTGCTTCTTGCCTGCCTAAGTGACCTCTAAAAAGGGAAGGGGGTGGGGGGCACAAGCTCTCTCTTGGATGTGGAAGGCTTCCTGGGGCACAGTTCAACGACCTGGTCTGGAAATTATCCCATCTTTCCCTGGGAGAGGAAGAGGCAACAGTGTCACTTCTATTTCCCTGATAGAAACCCTTAATAAATTAATATCTATAGACCATTGATGTTCTCGTTACACAGTTTCTTCCAAAACAGGATCAAGTATGTAGTCGCAGCAGTAGTGACCTAGGGTAAGACTATCTGGCACAATCTTTAAGCAGGGGACCTCACCTCAATGAGTTGACTTTTTAGCTTTGACTCAAGCACTCCAATGGGGTAAAGACAAGACTATATATACTGATAACTGATATATTTTTGCTATGGCCCATGTCCAAGGGGCTCAATAAAAAGAGAGGATTGCAACCTCAGGAGGAAAAAAAATCAAAAATAGAAAAGAAATCTTAGCCCTATTAGAACCTATCTGTTTAGCTAAGGGGCTGCCATTGTCTATTGTAAAGGACACCAAAAATGGGAATAACCCAAAACCCAGAGGAAAAGGATTTGCTGACATAGCTGCCCAGGAAGTAGCCCTATAATCAATGGGGCTTCTCAGAATTTTGGTAGCCCAGCTTACTGAAGAACCAGGAATGAACTCTTTGAGTGAGAATGACTGGGCCAGACAAGAACTGTCCAAACAGAATACACAAGGATGGTGGATGCAGCTGGAAAAGACTCATTCTTCCCACAAGTATGGGAAGGTGACTGGCTAAAGATCTCTATCAAGCCACCGACCTACCTAGAAGCCACAAAAACTGCCAGACTCCTCAGACCCAGGTATTATGTTCTAACTTGTGAAAGCCTGATTGAAGACACCACTTTTAGATGTGCTACCCCAAAAGCAGGAAGAAGATACCAAAAGGGATATGGACTCAAGAAAATGGGCCTGGGGAACATTGGGAGTTGNACTTTACTTAAATCTGGCCTGATGATTTGGGCCATAAATATTTGCTGGTGGTTTTCTAAGGATGAATAGATGCATACCCCATGTGAACAGAGACTTCTCCAATAGTTACTAAGAAACTTCTACAGGAATTAATTCCTAGGTTTGGACTGCTCCTAGCTTTGGGGTCTGAGAATGGCCAATCCTCACAGCCAAAGTGTCTCAAAATCTGTGAAAGGTATTAAACATTACCTGGAAATAATACTGTGCTTATGGGCCATGGAGTTCAGGTTGGGTAGAAAGCATAAATAGAACTCTTAGGAAGACTCTAACAAAATTGGTCCTAGAAACAGGCAAAAATTTGGGTCAATTTCCCTGCCTTTGCCTTGTGTGTTAGACAGTGTTCTAGTACACACCTATCTCCCCTTTACAGATACTCCTAGACAAATTTCAGCCAATCATGGTTCTGAACCCTAGAAACCCCCTCATCCCAACTTCTGCTATGATAAAAACCCTACCCCGCTTGGGCTTGGGGCTCTTTGCTCTCACCACTGCATCGGAAAGACAGAGAGACCAAGCTCCGAGCTTGAAATAAAGGCTCTTTGCTTTTACATATGGGATTTGGTCTCTGTGGTAGTCTTTTGGGGGTCCCTGTGATCTGGGCATAATAAAACCTTCTCTAAAACAGACCACATAATAGTATGCAAAGCAAATCTTACCAGATATAGAAAAACTGAAACTGTTCTGTATTCTATCTAATCAACATAGGAAAAGCTAGAAATCAACAGCAAGAAACTACAGAAAATAGACACTGCATGGAGACATGGAAACTACAGAACACACTATTGAATGATTAATGGCTCGTTGCAGGAAATCAAGAAGGAAATTTAAAGTTCCTAGAATTAAATAATAATGAAAATACAATATGTCTACATATATGGGCTACAATGAAGACAGTCCTTGGGGGGAACCGGATAGCTCTAAGTGCATACACTAAACACACACAAACACACACACACACACACACACACACACACACACACACACACACACACAAAGGTAGTTCACAGCAATGAATGTTAAGGCATTGAAATAAGAAGAGAGCCTCAAAAGCAGTAGACAACTAGAAATGACAAACATCAAGGAGAACCAGATGAATTAGAAATGAAAAAAAAAGACAAAGAATCAATAAAACTAAGAGTTAGTTCTCTGAAAACCAGCAAGATTGAAAAGCATGACAAAAGACACTGAAGAGATTCAATGTCTTATAAGGATATACTTTAAAAAAATCTATATTCCATTAAACTTAAAAACCTAAACAAAATACTAGAATTTCTAGATATATATGACTTAACAAAGTAAAACAAGATGAAATGAAATAAATACTTTAAGTAAACTTAAAAATCTAAGCAAGACCCCAGACAGCACCCTTCCCCGGGGCTCCATATTTCTGCCTACAGCTTTTGAAGACATCCCTTTACTTGAGGCCAGGCCGGATCTAGGGACTCCAGCCCTGGAAGCTGTACAGGAGGCCAGGTTGGTCCTAGGGAACCCACATAAGACACCACCAACTACCTGCTACCACTTCTGAAAGCCCGTCCAACAACCCTAGGCTGTACCCCTCCCCTGGGCTCCATACTCCAGCCTACAACTTTGCAAGAAGACTGAGGCTCTGCTGTAGGTTAGGCTGGATCTATGGACTTAAGGCACCAAAAACCCCAGCAGAGACACACTAGTGGACCTAAAGTCACCAGAACCGTTGGCCACTTAGGCCAGAAGACCAGAGATGAAACAGAAACCAAGGAACAAAACATCCATCCAACAAAGACAAACTCAGGAATCAACACCTAGATCTATAATCATTAGAAATCCAGGTGTCTAAATGTCAGTGTAAGAACACAATCAACAACAGAAAGGGCAACATGGCACCACCAGAGCCCATCTAGTCTACGACAGCAAGACCTGAACATTTCAATGTAGCTGAAACACAAGAAAACAACATTAAAAATAACTTTAAGAAGATGATAGAGGATGTTAAAGAAAAAATGAAAATATCTCTTAAAGAAATTGAGGAAAAGACAAAAAAATTTGAAGAAATCAATAAAGCCCTTAAAGAATGCCAAGAAAACCAAGAAAAAATAAACAGGTAAAGGAAACAGTTCAAGACCTGAAAATGGAAATAGAAATAAAAATAAAACACAAACTGAGGAGGGAAGAGGGAGATCTGTGATTGGTATGTAAAAATGAATAAAAAAATTTATTAAAAAAAGAAGAAAAAACACAAACTGAGGGAATTCTGGAAACGGAAAATCTGGGTAAGCAAACAGGAACTACAGAAGCAAGCATCACTAACAAAATACAAGAGATGGAAGAAAGAATCTCAGGTGTTGAAGATACAATAGAAGAAATAGATTCATTAGTCAAAGAAAATACAAATCTAAAAATTCCTAGCATAAAACATCCAGGAAATCTGGGACATTATGAAAGGACCAAATGTAAGAATGATAGGAAGAGAAGAAGGAAAAGAATCCTAGCTCAAAGGCACAGAAAATATATTCAACAAAATCACTGAAGAAAATTTTCCCAACTGAAAGAAGGACATGCCTATAAAGGAACAAAAAGCTTACAGAACACCAAATAGGCTGGACCAGCAAAAACAGTCCCAGTGCCATATAATCAGGAAAACACTAAATAGACAGAATAAAGAAAGAATATTAAAAGCTGCAAAGAAAAAAGGCCAAATAACATATAAAGGCAGGCGTATTAGAATTACACACAACTTCAAAATGGAAAAATCTAAAAGCCAGAAAAGCCTAGACAGGTGTCTTGCAGAATCTAAGAGACTGTATGCCCGTCTAGACTACTATACCCAGCAAAACTGTCAATAACCGTAGATGGAGAAAACAATATATTTCATGACAAAATCAAATTTAAATATCTATCCACAAATCCAGCCCTACAGAAGATACTAAGAAGAAAAGTCCAACTCCAGGAAGTTAGCTATACACATGACAACACAGGCAACAGATAATGTCACAACATCAAAACCCAAAGAAGGAAAACACACACA
>LZPO01098259.1:12531-29403 GCA_001675575.1 Neotoma lepida
CACCACCACCACCACCACCCAAAACAACAACAACAACAACAACAAAATAACAGGAATTGAAATCACTGGTCATTAATCTTTCTCAATATCAATGGACCCAGTTTTCCTGTAAGACACAGGCTAACAGAATGGATATGAAAACACAACCCATCCTTCTGCTGTATACAAGAAACATAACTCAACCTCAAAGACAGATAGTACCTCAGAGTAAAGAGTTGGGAAAAGATTTTCCAATCAAACAGACCTAAGAAGCAAGCTGGTGTAGCTATCCTAATATTTAACAAGACTGAACCAAAATTAATTAAAATACATGGAGAAGGACATTTCATACTCAAAGAAAAAAATCTACCAAGATGATGTCTCAATTTTGAACATCTATGCCCCAAATGCAAGGGTATCTACATTTGTAAAAGAAACATTACTAAAGCTCACAGCACACATCGAACCCTACACATTAATAGTGGGAGACTTCAAAACCCCACTCTCACCAATGGACTGGTTGCCCAGACAGAAACTAAACAGAGAAATAGCAGAACTAGCAGATATTTTAACTCAAATGAACCTAACAGATATCTAGAGAACATTTCACTCAAACACAAAAGAATATACCTTCTTCTCAGCACCTTATGGAATCTTCTCAAAAACTGATTATATACTTGGTCACAAAGCAAGTCTCAATAGATACAAAAAATAAAATAAATTTGAAATAACCCCCTGTGTCTTATCAGATCACCATGGATTAAAGCTGGAGAACAACAGAAACTACAGAAAGTCTACAAACTCATGGAAAATGAACAACTCTAAACTGAATTACTAGAGGGTCAAGGAAGTAATAAAGAAAAGAATAAAAAACTTCCTAGAATTCAATGAAAATAAATGCACAACATACCCAAAATTATGGGACACAATGAAGGAAGTGCTAAGAGGTAAGGACAGCACTAAGTACCTGCATAAAAAATTTGGAAGAATCTCATAATAAGTGACTTAACAGCACATCTGAAAGCTCTAGAACAAAAAGAAGCAAGCACAGATAAGAGGAGTAGATGGCAGGAAATAAACTGAGGGCTGAAATCAATAAAAGAGAAAGAGAGAACACTACAAAGACTCAATGAAAAAGTTGGTTCTTTGACAAACCCTTATCTAAGCTAATGAAAAGGCCTAGAGAGAAAATATCCAAATTAACAAAATCAGAAACCAAAAGGGAGACACAAAAAGAGACCTGAGGAAATCCAGAGAATCATTAGATCATACTTCAAAAAACCTGTACTCCACAAAAATTGGAAAATCTAAAAGAAATGGACAAACTTATTGGTAGATACCACATACTGGTAGATACCAAAATTAAATCAAAATCAGATAAACAATTTAAATAGACCTGTAACTGTTGGAATGCCTGGCCACTCCCCCAGCTACATGACCAGGCATGAGCTGGCAAAACAATTAGTCATCCCAGGGCCTTATGTCCTACTAATCTACATGCTGCGTGATTGCGTAATTTGCACGCAGTGTGATCACACAATCCATGTGCATGCCCGGCGTAGTTATGTGAGCCCTTATGTGCATGTGTAGGGGAATCTACAAAAAGTGGGTCACAGACTCCTTCCTGCTTCTTTTTCCCCCATTTCCTTCTTCCCCTCTGTCTCCACGCACCACCTTCCATAGGCCTAAAGCACATCCCCTCTGTTCCTTCTCCTCATAAACTCTCAGAGTGCGTTTTGTTGCACCTCGTGGCTTTTCTCTCACAGTAAACAGCGCCGATTAATGAATAACATTGTGCTGCTGTCGCATAAATACAAACAATAACCTCTAAGGAAACAAGAGCCGTCATTAAAAGTCTCCCAACCAAAAAAGCCCAACAAAGAGAACCACAGACCAGTTTCCCTCATGAACACTGATGCAAAAATACTCAATAAAATACTTGCAAATGGAATCCAAGAACACATCAAAGAGATCATCTACCATGGTCAAGTAGGCTTCATCCACATATGCTGGAATGGCTCAACATACGAAAATCTGTCAATGCAATCCACTGCATAAACAAACCAAAAAAAGAACCACATGATCATCTCATTAGACGCTGAAAAAGCATTGGACAAAATCCAATGGAGAGATTAGCAATACAAGAAACACACCTAAACATAATAAAAGCACTATATAGCAAGCTGACAGCCAACATCAAATTAAATGGAGACAAACTCAAAGCAATTGGACTAAAATCAGGAACAAGACAAGGCTGTCCACTCTTTCCCAATCTATTCAATATAATACTTGAAGTTCTAGCTAGAGCATTAAGATATCAAGTGAATACAAATTGGAAAGGAAGAATTTCAAATGGCTCAAATATACTTAAAGAATTATTCAACATACATTATCTGTCAGGGAAATAAAAATCAAAACAACAATGAGATTCCATCTTACATCTGTCAGAATGGCTAAGATCAAAAACACAAATGACAACTTATGCTAGAAAGGGTATGGAGCAAGCGGAACACTCTTCTACTGTTGGTGGGTGGGCAAATTTATAAAGCCACTTAGGAAATTAATATGATGGTTTCTCAGATATTTGGGAATCAATTTACTTCAAGACCCTGCTTTAGCACTCCTGGGTATATACACGAAAGATGTTCAATCATACCACAAGGACACTTGCTCAACTATGTTCATAGCAGCTTTATTCATAATATCCAGAACCTGGAAACAACCTCAATGTCCCTCAACCAATGAATCAGAGAAGAAAATGTGGAACATTTACACAATGGAGTATCACTCAGCTGTTAAATACAATGACATCATAAAATCTGAAGGCAAATGGATGGAATTAGAGAAAAATCATCCATAGTGAGATAACCCTGACCCAGAAAGACAAACATGCTATGCACTCACTCAAAAGTGTATATTAGCTGTAAAATAAGAGATAATTATGCTATAATCCACAGATCCAAAGGGGCTAGGTATCAAGGAAGGTTCAAGGCGGGATACCCAGTTCTTTCTGGGAAGGGAAAATAGAAGAGATTTTAAGGGTGGACTGCTGACAGATGGGAATGGGAACATGAGGGATCAGGATTGGGGTAGATGGAGGGGAANAGTACTGAAAGAGCTGACTGGAAAATAGGTCCTTTCAGGGTCAGGTAGAAACCTGGTGCAAGAGAAACTCCCAGTCATCTACAAGGATGACTCCAGCAAAGACTCTTAGCAATAGCAGATAAGTAGCCTGAACTGGCCATCTCCTGTGACCAGACAAGACTTCCAGTGGAGAGATTAGGACACCAACCCAGCCACATAACCTCGACCTACAGTCTGTCCTACCTATGGGATATGCTGGGGTAAGGGTGGCACAGAGATTGTGGGACAGCAACCAATGACAGGTCTAGCCTAACACCCTGGCTATGAGAGTAGGCCACCCCTGACACTGCCTAGAGGGCCAGGACCCAGAGACCTAGGATAGAACCAAACACGATCAGAGAAAAAAAGTCTATGTAGTGATGCTTAATGATATTCTGCTATACTCATAGACTGGTATCTATCCCAATTGTCATCAGAGAGGCTTCATCCAGTAACTAATGGAAACAGATGCAGATACTCAAAGCCAAACATTAGGGAGAGTTTGGGGATCCTGCTGAAGAAAATGAGGAAGGGTTGTAGGAGCCAGAGGGATTGAGGACATTATAAGGAAATCCACACAATCAACCAAGGTGGGATCATAGGAGTTCACAGAGACCAAACTGACAACCAGGGAATTTGCATGGGACTGACAGTTCTGTACCTTGACCTCCATGTGGGACTCCTAACAGTGGGAAGAGGGGCTGTCCCTAAAGCTTTGGCTGGCTTTTGGGAACCTATTCCTCATACTGAGTTGCCTTGCCCAGCCTTAATACAGGGAAGGTGCTTAGTCCTACAGCAACCTGATATGCCATGTTTTGTTGATATCCATGGGATGCCTGCCCCTTTCTGAACAGAAACCGAGAAGGAGTGGGTAGGTAGGTGTGGGGGAGCAAAGGATAGGTGGGGTGAGGGTATAAAAGGAGAGGCTTTCACTCCCCTAAACAAGTTTGTTGAACCCAACTACACTGGATGTGCTCGATCACACGTGGGTGGGAGGTTCAAGGGCAGGAAATACGCTAGAATGGACACTTGTCCCTGACTGGACATAGGCTAGAGTTATGTAGGCAAGAAGTAAGTCTGGATGAATGCTTGCCGCTGATTGGACCTGATAGGAAATAGAATGAATTGTGGGTTTTGCCTTTTTAAGCCCATGCAAACCATGACTTGTGGCCATTTTGTAGGAAGCCAGAGATGGACCTGGCTAGAGAATCCATCAACCTGGCTAGTATTTAATTAAAGCTTGCTTGAAATTTGACTTTATAAACTGTGGTAGCTGTCTTATTCTCAACTGGTGGGATTAACCAAAGAAACTAAAGATACCAGAAGATGGTGAGACATTCCATGTATATGGATTGATAGGATTAATATTGTAAATATAGCCATCCTAATGATAGAGTCTAGGGGTCTGGACTAGAGTTCATTTTCTTTGTTTGCTAACGAATTAGAAGGCTCAACAGGTAGCAGGAGAGAAATCTAAACACAGCAAACAGCAGCAGACAATAGTGGAAGAAAGGCATTGCCTGGGAGTGAGGAAACTCACACACAGCAGACATACAGTGAAAAAGACCATCTGCAATGCAAAGGCGGGGGACCAGGACAGGCCACAGTCAAGTCTGTTCTTAAATCTCTGAAGGTTTCCTCTCAATTTAAGGTTAGTCGATTTGAGGAAAAATAGGATGGCTTATTGGTCCATAACTGTTGCTTAAAATGTCCTGATCTGTCCTTGAACTTGAGTCCATCAGCAGGGGACCTGCTGGTGAGAGACAAAAGCCTTCAAGGCCCTTGTTTTAAACTGTCAGGTTTTTATCTCAAGTCCAGAGGACAAGGAAGAAGCCAGCCATCTTGGAAATTTACCACCTTTATTACCTAGCCATGGCCTCTCTCCTACCTGTCTGCCAACTAGGGAATCTAACTACTACTAGTCTCTCACTACTAACAGCAACCTATAGATTTGGATGTTTTGGGGTCACCAACTGAAGGACTAGTAATTAGATAGGTTCTTTTACACATAGGCAGATCCAGAGAGTGCGGTCTACTATAAGATCATATAACTAGATGTATACATTGTTTATACAATTTACTTATTATTCTGGGCCATCCATTCCAACGCAATAACACAAGAACAGGCTAATTTCATTTCNCGTATCTGTGCAACTATACTTCCATACTATACAAAATACTGTGAATATTGCACAGAAAATGATATGAGATCCATCAGTGAGGTATCAAATTTCAAGGAACCTGGACTCTTTTTATAAGTGTTGGCAGTATTGTTACTTGTACCCAAACAATTATTTCACAAGTTTCTAATCTGTACTAGCTGTTAATTCTCTTAATACATAAACTAAGATTGGTCACCTGTCAGAAGCTGCTTGCATTTCCAACTAATCACTACCAAGTCAAGATCTCACTACAGACCTGTCAAATGTGTAACAGAGCCCAGTGCATGGATAAAAAATAAATAAATGGGAGCATGGTTTCCTATTTTCCACTTATTGTGTATCATGAAACTCTGGGTACAAACTGTAGTCCTCAGGAATATGAACTGCTTCTTTGCTACTGTTTGTTCCTTTGGGTTTTGAAAGAGACTTGCTATACATAGCACTAGGCAGGTCTCTAACCCTCCATCATCCAAGGTACTGTACTATTATAGATTTGCACTACCACACCCATCTTTGAACTATCTTTTTTTTTAAACCTTTGTGTGTGACAGGGGTGTGTGAGTGACACACACACTAGAGACTTATCAGAGCCTTTAAAACTACTTTTTTAAATCCACAAAGTTTTCACTTGAGCATGTTCAGGTGTTTGATGGGTGACCTTTTGATGTCAGAAGACCTAAAACTCACCCTTCAGATCATACTAACACCATTTTCTGAACCAGTTGTGTCCATGAAGATCTATGGTTTCATTGTTAGTGTGTAGACACTGATTACCTACAGCCACATTTCCTCAGGCCAAAAACAGCACCCTTGAGGGGAATGAGATGGTGTGCTGGAGTCTCTTATCTCCACCCAGCAAGAAAACTCTTTTCAACTTGCTCATTTCATGGTTAATAGACTGTTGGCAGGCAAAACTGGCAAGGTTTGACAACATTCCATTAGGCCACACCCACTGAAGAATATCTCTCAATGAGGAAGCAAGTCAAATACTACTATCTTGCCATAACATGTTTGATAACTAAAACCTATGACAAAACAAGGAGACAAACAAATATAAAAAGCATCTTTATTAAAGGTTCCCAAACTGTCACTTCAGGATAAGTCACAGAAATAGCCAGGGCTTAGAAACTTCATAGATTCTTTCCTCTTCTAACTCACTACTCACGTTCTCCATCACTCTAAACAAGTGCTTGTTTCCTAGTTACCAGTCATTCTGCTTTCAATGTACTCATCTACTAAATGGACGAGCTGTCATTTCTTTAAGGATTCCTTTGTTTCTCCCCACCCAATGAATTACTAGACAGGAACTTCATTTGGAATGAAGAGTCATATATGCCATACTGAAATAGGGCTTTTCTCAGATTTTTTCTCTTCTTTCTTTCTTGTTTAGCAATTATAACTTTAATTTTATCAAAGACAATTCAATGAATCAATTATCAACAACAAAATTAAGTTGCTGAAAAATAGAACTTGAAATTTTTTCACAAGTAAGTAAAAATGTTGATAATGAAAATATAATGAGGAAGATCAAATTGAAAGGAAAAAATTTGAAAGCACCAATGATATTTCTTACTTTTTAAACAAAATACCACCACCTATTATTCTCCTTTAAAACTCTTCTATTCACTAATCAATACGAGGAATGTACTACTCTTAACATACTTCCTTCATTCTCTTGCTGCCCATGCATAAATCTGTATTAAAATTCACTTTGCATTAAGACAAAACAAAAACACAATACATTTAAAAAACAAAACACTGAAATTTTCTATGTACCTACACTTGATTTTTTGATATTGTTTTTCTTTTCACTAAGTCACTGTGGTGGTTTAAATGAGAATGTTTCCCATAGGCTGATATATTTAAATTCTTAGTCACCAGCTGGTAGAACTATTTTGGGAAGTATTAAGAAGTGTGGGCTTTTGGAGGAAGTGAGTCAATGGAGGTGGGTTATGAGGTTTCAAAAGCCCATGCCAGGCCCAGTGTGTGTGTGTCTGTGTCTATCTCTGTCTGTCTGTCTCTTGCTGCTTGTGGATAAGATGTAAGAACTCAGCTGTTGTTCCAGAGCCATACTTGCCTGCTTGCTGCCATGTTCCCTGCCAGGATGGTCATGGACTAAACCTCTGATAATATAAATAAGCCCCAAATTATATGCTTTCTTTTATAAACTGCCTTGACCATGGTTTCTTATCTCAGCACCGGAACAGCAGCTAAGACAGACAGGGTTTTCTTATATGGCCAAACTAATGATCCTTCTGCCTCGGCCTCAGGTTAGACTTCTATGCCAGGCCACTTGATTTTCAGAAAGTCATCAGGATTCCTTTTCTGTATGTGTGTTGGAAATAGAATCCAGGTTCTTGCACATGGTTGTCAAATACACTACCACTGACAGTCTCTCAGCCTCCTTCCTTGCCAAATTTAATGTGAAGATTTTTTTAAACATTCTGCATTGCTATATATAAAGAATACTGAAAATCATTTTGTTATTATTAAGACTGACCCTTCAGCAAATTATTTAGTATCTTTCTGACTTGCCCAGTGGGATATTACCCCCAACTTCTCCCCAGTTCAGCTCTATCTTCTGCCATCCAGCTCAGTGTTATCTAACCTTCCTCCTAACACTGAGACAGAAGCCTAAGGTTCACCATAGGTTTCCTCACAAACGTCACAATGCCTTCTGCTCTGCCCCTTCTATTGGCAGGCATGAATCAAATATAGTATGACAAAGTTATTTGACTTACGCAGTGGTTCTCAACCTTCCTAATGCTGGGACCCTTTAATACAGCTCCTCATGTTGTGGTGGCCCCAACCATAAAATCATTTTCCTTGCTATCTCATAACTTAATTTTGCTACTATTATGAATCATAATGTAAATATCTGTGCTTTCTGATGGTCTTAGGCGAACCCTGTGAAAGGGTTATCCAACCCCCTTCTAGGAGTCACGATCCACAAGTTGAGAAACAGTGACATAAGACAACAGAATGGTTAATATTCAGGAAATGTTTGAGTGACATATAAATTTTTTCTTCAAAAGAATATTTCAGGGTAGCCATTAATGAATATAAATAGCCATTCTATAAGAATACATTTGGTTAAGTGCTTCTGAAATTTATTCCAAAAGCTAGTTCAGAAAAAAAAAAAAAGAGGGGGGTTTCTCTCTTTAAAACCTAAGAAAATTGCAGGCCACAGAGCTAACTAAGCCCTTTTCTTGGTCAAAGAGCTAATGTTGTGTCTCCCATATCTTTCTAGCAGTAGGTGTTTAGTGTTATGGAACAAGACACTAGGGAACTTGAAGCATACAGATACAGCACTCACTGGGGTTGGGAGGAAACAGTAAATCTTGATAGGAGTCACTCTAGGCTGTAAACATCCAGGATTAAGCTGCAGTTGCTAATCTTTGCAACAACAACAACAACAACAACAACAAAAAAAAAACCTGATCAATTGTTCCTAACACTCATACTTGGGCTCCCTAGGGACAGCTTTACATCCCTTGAGCCTGGTCCTATAAGGAATTTGCTCTGCCAAGTGTCCTATGAGTTTGAGGCCATGGAGTCCTCAAAATGGCCATGACCATGTCAAAATACACATTCATTTACATTTCCTCAGGGCTTCTTCCTTCCCCTAGTTACAAAGACTGGTTTGATAGAATTTTCCTTCCTTGCATCAGGGATGTCACACTGAGACAGACAACTAGCAGCTGGGTAGATATTCTTTGTTTAATCAAGGCTGTTGTGCTGTTAGTTTGTTGTGGTAGTTATCAGGCACAGGTAAAAGAGATCCTTTCCTTTTTGACCTCCAAAATTAATTTTTTGGGTGGGAGTGGGGGCTAGGGGTACATAAACACATCTATGTAGAGCTGAGCCCTTGCAGATCATAAGGGGAGATGTTAGATTTCAACACAGCTTATACAAGTACCATTCAATAATTCATGTTAAGGTGAGATGATGCCAGTTAAACAAAGCCATCTTCAAAATGGTTTTAAATATATGGTTGAGTGAGATAGAAACTTTTGATACTTAAAAGTTAATGTTTCTGAGACTGTAAGCATTTTAATGACTTCATAGTATCTTCCTATACAAATTCATTCAGAAATGGAAAATCTCACAGATATTAATAACTACAGGAACCTTTCCTGTACTACAATAATAAACACGTTGAGTTCCCAGGCAGAGAACCCAGCTGGTCCCAGGTTCACTGTACATTGTCTGAGTGTCTGTCCTTTCCTCATTCCCTCATTGTCCCTGGTCAGGGTTCCAGGATAAAAGTTGGACTGGCCTCAGGATGTAGTCGTTTGGGGGAGGGGACTTTCTCAGTGTAGCCCTGGCTGTCCTGGAACTCATTATGTAGACCAGACTGGACTTTAACTCATAGATCTACCTGCCTCCCAAATGCTGGGATTAAAGGTGCATGCCACCACACCCAGCTAGTCCTTATTTTATCTTTAAAAATTGCTGTATTCCTTTGCTTTCTTAGATATACTTACATATGTATCCCTTGCAGTGTTTATTCTCAAATAAATTACCATGGAAAAATTTCTCTCTGTTTATTACTTAGGTTGAACAAAATACATAACCTTTTTGGGAAATCTCTGTTTCCCCATGACAGGAAGGGATATAAGTTCAGTCAAAAGTTCCTCATCACATAACAAATATTTTAGATGACCTTTGTTCATGCTTTATTTGTCCTTTCAGACAACCCATTCCAAGCTGTCTGGAATTCTCTTTTATATTTGAATGGCCTGTTCTTTCCTTTGCTGCATCTCAGTGATACAGCCCATTAGCTTAAGCAAAGCAATTATTATGTACATATTCAACATTATATCATTATAGTAATACTGTATATCCTATTATATATAATAATCATATATAATCATTATATATTAATGATCATTCTATACATTATATTATATATTATACATTAATGATTATATATCATTGATTATATCATATATGTACTATATATAATTATATGTTAATTATAATAATAAATCATTATACTAATATTAATAATAAGGAATACGTACGAGACTCCCAGTGGATATATGAAATAAAAGGCAAAGCCAAACCCTAAATATATAAAATATTTACTCTTAGGCATACAAATCTATGAAAAAAAGATTAACCAATAAATAAGACACAGTAAGATATAATTAAATAAATTGTTAATTTATTAATATTTACTAATAATTTCCCCCTACATAATATTTTAATTAATTCTTTGGGAAGTTCGCACATGAACACTGATCACACTTGCTTCCCATTCCTCCCAGCTCCACCCTCCACCCTTACTCCACAAAAGGAAACAAAAACAAACAGAAAACACCACCATGTCCAATTTGTATTGCCCATATACTCATTGGAACATGGTCAAACTCCCACAGTGGCCAGTCCCTTAAAGAAAATGAGTCCTTCCCCACCCACTAACCCCCACACCTGCCAGAAACCATCAACTATGAAGAGCTACACTTCAGCATCTTTATCACAGTTTTTAAAGACTCTTCAATAGCTTCCTGTCTGGACTGTTTCTCTGGTTTTTTTGGAGGGGAAGGGTAGGGGATGTCATAGAAGCCTTCATGTCTCTTACTCTCAGTTATGAGTCTGCAGTCATTGATACCACTGCAAAAGAAGCTTCCTAGCATATATTAGCAGGCGGCTGCATGGATCATGGACTTCCAGAACAAACCACAGACATCAACAAGGTCTCCAGCAGCAACACAGACCAAAACAGATCAACAATGCCTGATGTGGCAGCACAAATCACAGACATCAGCACGGCCTTTAATCTCAACACTCAGGATGGGAAGGCAGGTAGATCTTTGAGTTCAAGGCCAGCCTGGTCTACAGAGCGAGTTACAGGACAGCCAGGGCTACTCAGAGAAATCCTGTCTATGTAGTCTTGGTTGTCCTAGAACTAGCTCTGTAGACCAGGCTGGCCTCCAACTCACAGAGATCCACCTTCCTCTGCCACCCAAGCACATGTACCACCATGTCCAGCAAGAGCTGTAATTTACTGCAATTTAAAACTTGGTTTTAGAGGCATTTATTGCTCTTGTAGAGGACCCAGACTCAGTTCCCAGCACCTACAAGGCAGTTTATAGCAATCCTTAAGTCCAGTTCCAATGGATATGATGGTCTTTGCTGATCCTTGTGGGCAATACACACATAGATACATGCAGGCAAAATATCCATATACAGGAAATATAAATAAACAAATCCTTTTCCTTTTTTTAAATAAAACTTGGTTAGGCACTATTCTTTCAATTTAATTAGCTTCTTTAATTTTAATACAAATATTACAGAAAGATTTTCCATCTTCAGACCTAGGCTCTCCAAGCAGCTTCCCTACTGGTATTATAGAAATCACTGTTTTTTTGTTTGCTTGATATTTTTTTTTTCTATAGCAACATATTGCTGTAGTCACTCAGAATACTTTTAGGTTTTGTACACCCACAGATCTGAGATCCTTTTCATCTTAACTGACATGTATCATGAAATACAGCCATAATTTTTTAACATAGCACAACAACACTAGCATGAATTTCTATTTTCTATAGTTTCACAAAGAGTCATTATCACAGATTTTAGCAATCTCAGCTTTCAGAATGTAATTTTTTTCTCTTCTTATTAAGTACAAAATTTTCACCAATCCTCTTTTAAAAAAATAACTGGTTTTACTTGTTATCTGTGGTATTTTGCTTGCATACATGTCTCTGGACCATGTTTGTTCAGTGCCAAAGAAAGCCAGAAGAGGGTATTACTCATGTAGAACTGGAGTTACAGATGGTGGTGAGCCACCATACGGGTACAGGAAACTGAATCCAGGTCATATGAAAGTGCATCAAGTGCTCTAACTGCTGGGCTACCTCTCCAGTCTCTTGCTATTCAGTTAAAGATCACCTCTGACATACACAATTGCCATCATCACTTTCATGTTTTGAGACATTATACAGTCTGATAACAAAACACTCCCTAAAGGCCTCAGAGATGTGTAACCTTTGAAGTATAGACATGTTAGAGCAGAGTTGAGAGTTCAGGATTTTATTACACTACTCACAAAGCATAATCTGAAATTTACAAATTATTGATTTCTGGAACAATCCATTTAAATACTTTCAGACCATGGTTTTTCATGGATAACTGAAACTACAGGAAAGGAAATTGTAAAGAAAAAGAACTATATTATGTTGATCATGCTTTCTACTAACTAATTTTATTACTAAAGAGAAATGACATGAATGGCCCAGATGTCTTCAGTTAGCAAATCCTTTAATCTACACAGCAAAAATACTTACATCTCTGCACCAGGAAATCAAAAGCTACCACTCATCATTACTTGACATGAGCTGGACTTCACAGGAAGAATAAAGAATTCACACAGTTATCTGCAGCTGATAGATACTGATAAGAAAAGTATCTGTGACAGCTGACTGCAAGCAGAACCCCCACTTTCTATTGGATTTCCACAATAGCTCACAAGCTGAGTAAGGACCAGAGTAAGCTTCTGGTGGTTTGAAAGAAAATGGCCCCCAAAAGGGAGTAGCACTGTTAGCAGGTGTGGTCTTGTTGGAGGTGCAGTCTTGTTGGTGGAAGTATGTCACTGTGAAGGTGGGCTTTGAGGTCTCATGTATGTTCAAGATACCATACCCAGTGTGACAGACCACTTCCTGTTGCCTGCAAAATGTAGAACTCTCAGCTATTTCTGCAGTGCCATGTCTACCTACACTCTGACATGTCCCGCCATGGTGATAATGGACTCAACCTCTGAACTCTAAGCCACCACCACAATGAAATGTTGTCCTTTACAAGAGCTGCTGTGGTCATGGTGTCACTTCACTGCAATAGAACACTAACTCAGACAGAGCCTAAGTACCAGATATTTAAGGGAAAAGTTATATAAGGACACAAGTGTACTGAGAAAGCCAGAGTCATCTACTATGTCAAAGCAACATTTCCAAAAGAAATTGTGACAGGCAGTTTATAACGCAAAAACAAATCTCCCCAGGACTCTTAGTTCATTCCATTTCTAGTCTCCCATGCATAGCCATTCATTCACATATTCTGCCACTTAGTTTATATGTGGGCCATCCAGCCTGAAGACAATTCGATTAATCTTACAAGTGACATGTACAAGGAAAAATAACAACAACAAAAAAAAAACAAACAACAACAACAAAAAAAACAGATGTGGCATTAAGATTTACAAAGTTACCAAAACTTTTTAACAAGTAAAATGCATCCTTCCTTAGCTACACCAGAATGAGGAATAAAGGGGTTTACATATGTTCCAATTCTAAACCTATCAATCAAACCCATGTTATTCCTTTGGGAGCTTATTTACATGCATATTTATCAGCCTCACATGCTAATTCCCTGCTGTTTTATGCCTGCAAGGCATGTTTATGAGTCATAATTGTTGATCTCATTTGATATATTTTACTGAAGGAAGACATCATTCAGTTATGTGGCCTAATGTCAATGAGTTACGATGACCTGATCCCTTAAACACAACTTGCTCTTTAATTTATACTTACTGTACGGGAATAGTTCAATGAACAAAAGAAAAAGTGTGTTCTGTAAGGGTTTCAGGTAGTCATCTCATTTTTGATCTCCTTCCTCCTCTCTACTTAATCTGAACTGCATCTGAAAAGACAACTATGTTTCTCTTCACTGACTTCTCTTCACACCTCGACAGCAGCACAGCTCTCATAATCTGTCATTTTAATCTAAGTCTGCAAATCTTCCATTTTCACACTCACCTATATTTCTCCTCCATTCTCTTATATTCCTTTCTCTCATTTTATCCTCCTGCCTTTAATCAAAGCAAGGTGATCTGTTTAATACTGTCTTGAAATACCTCACAAGCCAAGTGCTTTTTTTTTTTTTATGCACTTAAATACCCTACTTCAGGCAGGGTATTTCCCTAAAAATAGGCAAACAGGGTAATTATTTCTGCAGTTATCCTATCCCCTCAAAAGTAATAATTACCCACTCAAAGTGAATTGTCTCCAATGTTTAAAAAAATTGCTATATGACAAGTATAGAAGATCATGATTGAGCACTGATACTGTGTATACAGTAAGACTTTGTTACAGAGAAACTAATGTGGAATAATTCTGAAGTATACTTCTAAGTATAAATCTAGACTGGTATTACAAAACAGCTTTACAGTAATGGAGTAATAGATACACAATTATAATGTACACATAATAACTGTAAAATAAAAGCTTCTATACATGTGTGATAAATCTGAATTAAATATAAGAATGATTTTTGTAATTGAACTTCTTTAAGAGAAATAGCTTATGGTTTTCCACTGCTTGACAACTCTTGAGTATGAGTGACCAGCTCATGGCTGAAATGTGTAAAGATGGTCACTGCTAGGTGGCCATATTACTATAGTGATAGCTACAAGACATCACTACCTAGAAAATTAAACATAATGTGCATGTAGATTAAATACAGTATAAACATCATTCTCTCTTTTCTTTTTTCTATATTTAAAAAAATACAAAAATGAAGCTGGGTGGTGGTGGCACATACCTTTAATCCCAGCATTCTGGAGACAGAGGCAGGCAGACCTCTATGAATTTGAAGCCAGTTGGATCTACAGAGAGAGTTCGAGGATAGCCAAAGCTACACAGAGAAATCCTGTCTCAAAAAACCACAAACAACAACAACAACAACAACAAAAAACAACCCAGAAATACTAAGATGAATCCTATTTTTAAAATGTAATTCAAAGTACTTTAATAAACAGTTAAAAGGTTTAAACTCTAAGAATGCAGTGAAATTGTTTTATTGTTAATCTTTTGCTATGATCAAAATGTTTTAAATTGGCTTTGAAAATATGCTTAAAGAGTTTTAACAGGAAAAAATAAAATTGTGAATGGAACTGTTAAATTTCCCATCTCCTTAGTATAACTGCAGAAGGGAAAATTGACAAATAGTAGCACTACATTAACATTATTTTTAAAAATTGATTTTGAGAGGTTCCTGTATGACGACTGTATTTATATCATTTCCTTGTCCCATCCCCCAAAACTAGGGACAGTGAGGAATGAAAAAAGGACAGACAGGGTAAAGTCTGGATCAGGTGGGTCTCTTTAACAACCCACCGCTGGAACTTCAGCTGTTTAGTAGGTATAGCACAGGAGGAGATATTGGTTAGTCTCCTTAGGTGGTCTCTCTAGGAGAGGAGTCTCAGCCTACAAAAATCCAGGAGGAAGCTGCAATCCTCTGGGCCTTGAACCTGGACATGACATGGTGGTGTCCATGTCAAAACAGAACTTCACTCAGGATTTCACTTTTCTGGGACTTCCTCTGCTCCTTGCATTCCCCCTTCCCAGTCCTTTCTCCAGTACCTTCTGTGTCCCCCGGGTCCCTCACAAATTGATGGCATCTTTCTCTTTAATGATTGCTGCACAACACACATACACATACATACACGATGGTTCAGTCAAGTGGTGCAGGTGGGATCTCACCTTGGCTTCATGGTCTCACTACCATCTTAGTTGTCAAGGTGTACAGTAAGTACTATGCATGCCTTCTCTCTTGTTTGCTAACATTTTTTTAAAACAAGGGAAGTTGATACCCCACTATATCTACTCAAAGTACAATAAATATATGATTTTAATTTTTTTTATTTCTTGGAAGTTATGTATACTGAGCTGATGATATAGCTTAGTTTTCAAGGTGCTTGTCTCACAAAAATAAGAATCCAAGTTGGGTACAGAGTAACAATATAAAACAGAAAAAATGTCATAGTTACACTTTTGTAATCCCAGAGGTAGGACATGGAGGCAGGCAGATTAGACAGTCTAATTGGTGAGTTTCAGTTCAGTGAAAGATCTCACCTCAAAAGCGGCAGATGTAGCTTATCAGGAGAACACTTAAGGTTGTCCCTGTGGCTTCCAAAAATGTGCGCGCACACCTATACCCACAAATACATAAATATATACATACACCAAAATACATATTGAAAACCCTACATATATTTTAATAAAAATGAATTTATTTCTAGTACAGAGATGAAAATCAATCAAGTATATATACCGTGCTATTACCAAAGGACAGGCGGATATTACAATTGTTAACTATATGGAACATGAAATGTACTCTTTTAAAAGCAAGTACTATAAACTGTACCAACAAGGCACACTAGTAATTGTGGACCCAGTTTAATTAAGTAATGAGATGTTTTTATCAGTTGTATTAGAACCCACCTGAATTCGGCCTTTCCTCCCGTGCTAACAAGAATCGTAACCACCAGCTTAAATTACTTCTACCTTCCTCCCATGGGTCTTTGCCTCTGGATCACTCACGGCAATGAAATATGCTATATTCTACTCATTAGTCTATCTTCATCAATCTTTCAGAACTGTAAGCTTTTTTAAACACAATAAAGGCAATTTATAGCAAGCCTACAGCCAACATCAAATTAAATGGAGAGAAACACAAAGCGATTCCACTAAAATCAGGGACAAGACTGTCCACTCTCCCCATATTTCTTCAGTACAGTACTTGAAGTTCTAGCTAGAGCAATAAGACAACAAAAGGAGATCAAAGGGATAGAAATTGGAAAGGAAGAAGTCAAACTTTCACTATT
>LZPO01098260.1:11816-29348 GCA_001675575.1 Neotoma lepida
GGAAGGAGGGAGGGAGGAGAGGAGGGGAAGAGGAGAGAAGGTGAGAGGGAGGTGAAAGGGAGGAGGGAGGAGTGAAGGGGGAAGGAGGGAGGGAAGAAGCACATCACTGTAACAATACTTACACCAGAGTGTAAATTCATGTAAATATCATACATTTAACAGGTAACTGATTCAAAATTTATTAATAAAATAATAAAAACATGGTTTTCTGCTTTTGCACTAGTCTTGAGTATATATGTGTGGTGATACTTTATTTGTGTTCTAATAAATAAAGCTTGCATGGAGATCAGAGAAAAAAGCCAGCTATTATATTAAACATAGAGGCCAGCAATGATAGCACATGCCTTCAATCCTAGCATTTGGGAAGCAGAGATTCATCCAGATTTCTGTGAGTTCAAGGCCATACTGGGAACAGAGCCAGGTGTGGTGGCACATGCCTTTAATCCCAGCACTAACCATAGAGATCTGGAGGTCTGTACAGACAGGCAGGAAGTAATTGAGCTGGGCAGGAAGAAGAAGTGATGTAGCTGGGCAGAGAGAGGAAATAAGAAGGCAGAGCACAGAAAGGCATATAGGCATGAGTACAGGAAGTAGCTCTCTCTGGAGGCTGAGGAGTTGGTAAGGTGAGGTTGGCTATGGCTTGTCCTATTCCTCTGATCTCTCAGCTTTTCACCCAATATCTGGCTCCAGGCTTTTTATTAATAAGACTGTTTGGCAATTCGTCTTACATACATGTGTGTTTTACTCTTGTTTTACATTCCATTTAAACTGGCCACATTTAACTGCTTCCTAGTCACAGGTGACTGCTGGCTATCATCCTAGACAACATAGGTCTAGAGCTGGAGATTCAGGCTCCATCTTCAGGTTACAATCCAGATGTTTTTTTTTTAAGAAATATCGCCCTGACTACCTTTCTGTAAATAACTAGAACTATTTTCTATTTGATGATCAGTTAATTTCTTTCATAGTACATTATGATCTGAAATATTATTCTTTATTTACTCACTACATCGTATAAATACTGTAAGAAACATGAGGGCAGGGATATTGTGTTCAATATTTCATCTCTAGCCACCAGAATGGTGACCAATACACAAGAGAACTTAATAAACATTTTTAATAAGCAAGTAGAGTATATAGTTTCTGCCATGGTCTTGCCCCATAACAAAATACTAAGAGATATGTTTACATTATAATTGAATTTTAAGAAAGCATACAAGAGTGGTCTTCTGAATTAAAAAGTTGTTCCCTATTAAGAATGTTAATACACAGATGCTTGAGGTCTAGGCCAAAACCTGTAGCCATAAGGGTATCTGAGGGCCATGCTGCCACTGGGACCATGCTGATCTGAGTAGTCTGTGCTGTCACCCAGGGCCATGGTGTCTTCTGGGCCAGGGTAGCTCCTGTTACCACTGAGGGCCATGCAGATGACTGGGGTCTTGTCAGCCACCTGAGACCATGTTGGTGTCCAGGGCCATACTGATCTGGGTGGCCTGTGCTGCCACTGGGGCCATGGAAACTCTAGCCCTCAGCTTCTGTAGAGCACCATGTCTAGGTTCACAGTCCTGGGGTAGGGCCAGCTCACCTGCTACAATATTCAAGAGGGGCAGGATCAGCCATCCCAAGGCCAGTGAAGGGTGGGGTTAGCTCAGCAGCCATGGTTCCAATGACTCCCGTGCTAACACCAGCCATGGACATCACCACAGACCTCAGCTGCAGCAGAACCACGGACCCAGACATGGCCCTCCGAAGCAACTCGGGACTGGACATCTCCATGGCCCCAGTGGCAGCACAGGCCCCTCAGATCACATGGCAGCAGCAACAGAATGGTCCCCGGGCATCAACATGTTCCCAGGTGGCTGGCCAGACCCCAGGCATCCACAGAGCCCTCAGTGGCAACTGGAGCCATGGACACCACCTCAGATCTTGGCCTCCGAAGAGCTGCAGACCCAGACTTGGCCCTAGGCATCGGCCCATGCCCAGACTTCTTCATAGTTCCAGGTGGGAACACTGGCTACCCAGATCAACATGGTCCTGGACATTGATACGGGCAGAGGTGGCCAACCAGATCCTGGTCCTTTGCATTACCCCCAGTGACAACATGAGCCCTGGATATCAACTCAGACCCTGGCTGCTGTAGGGTCATGTACCCAGACATGGCCCTCAGCAGCAGCCCTGGCCTGGAAAAACCCATGGCCCTGGGTGACAGCACAGGCCATTCAGATCAAGATGTCCCTGGTGGCAGCATGGCCCTCAGATGCTCTTATGGCCACAGGTTGTGCCCAGACCCTGGACATCTATGTGGCCTTGGTTTCACCATAGGCTGTGGACATCAATACAGACACTGGCTGTGATAGAACCATGGACCTAGTCATAGTCCAAGGCAGCAGCCTGGGGTCCAGATGTCACCATGGTCCCAGGTGGCAGTGCAGGCCCAGACCAGCATGGCCCCACAGCAGTGTACCCCTTAGATGCCAACATGGCCCCAGGTGGGAGCCTAGACCCCTGGGCATCAGCATGATCTTCAGTGGTCTCAGAAGCCATAGACATCAACACAGACCCTAGATGTGGCAGGGCCACAGACCCAGACATTGCCCTCTGCAGCAGCCCCGGTCCAGATGATACTATGACCCCAGTTGACAGTCCTGGCCACCCAAATCAGCCTGGAACCAGCGGCAGCACAGCCCTCTGGACACCATCATTGTCACAGGTTGTGGCCCAGACCCTGGGCAACATGAGTGAAGGACATCAACACAGATCCCGGCTGCAGCAGTACCATGGATCCAGACATGGTCCTCTTTGGCAGCAGCCAAGGTTTGGCATGCAGGCCACCCAGATTGGCATGGCTCCCTTAGCAGTGTGGCTCTTGGACAACAATGTGGCCCCCACCACAGGCCTCAATGACAACAGGAGCCACAGACATCAACTCGGCCCCCCTTGGCTGCTCCAGGGCCCAGGATCAAGACCTGGCCCTTGGTCATAGCCCAGCCAGGCCCAGGCATCTCCCTGGACTTGGGTGGCCAGCTGGCCATTCATGTCAGCTGGTTCCTCACCACCCTCACCTCTCCAGATCTGCCTATCTCCTCAGCTCACAAACCATTCCATCTCTCCCTCTCTTCCATCACCCTACCTTGTACTCTCTCACCACAATGGCGGCCAACAGCTCAACACCAGGGCTCTTGGTTGGGTCACAGGTGGTACTTGGTTGAATACTGCCTGCTGCAGCCATGAGGGAGCTGTTGCCTTTCTTCTCACCTGTACCCAGGCCTAGAGACCTCAGTTAGTACTTGGTATAATGGTACATGATCGCCTTGTCCCAAAGGTGCCAGGTGGGCTAATGCTTGATTGTGGCCCTCAGAGACCCGAAAGTCTGGGAGGTGGGGCNCCATCTATGTCCATCACTGATTCAGGCTCAGGTGGAGTCAGCCGATCCTGGGTAATTGTGGCCTCACAGAAATTTGTATGGGAATGCATTGCTACAGTTTCTGTTTGTATTACTCTACCAAACATTGATACTTAGTATACTGGCATGGTGACATCAATCTGAATTTTAGGATGCCCATTCATACCCTCTCTGCAAAAGCTGAAAATCAACAAGCACTATCCACACAGCTATAATACGAGAATCAAGGGTGAGTACATGATCTATCAATTGAGAACAAACTTCTCCTCTTTTGCTGACACTAAGAAAAAGGATGGTGTTTTATATCTAAGCCTAGGTTGCCATGTTTGCTGCACAAGATGATGTCTAAAGTAGGACAAAAAAAGAAAAAAAAACAAAGGCAAATACACAAAGGACATATTTCTGACACTACCACCACCACTTCCAGCCCTTCCACCACCACCACCAACACTACCATCACCTCCAACACCACCTCCAGCACCTCCACCACCATCACCACCACTACCACCACCAACAACAACAACAACACCTCCACCACCACCTCCAACACCTCCACCACCATCACCACCACCACCACCACCACTACCACCACCAACAACACCTCTACCACCACCACCACCACATTTCCCAGATCCTGCCATTCATTTATATGTTTTTCTCTCTGCAAAGATAGTCATACTAGAATGTTCATTGTGGAATTGTTTATAATGTGAAAAGCTTTGCCATGGGCCACAAACAGTGGAATAGTTAAATAATCAAGCTATATAGATATACTACATGCAAAGCTCTTTAAATGAAATCATCAAGCTGCAGAAAAATGCATTGTCTTAGCTATGAGACAAATTCATGTGCAAATTCACAGAGACTATCTACAGGACTCTACATCAATTGTGAACAGGTAGCTAGGAAAGGAGATTTAAAGGGAATGATAGGATACTAGGAGGAATCCAATCCATTTGCTCAGTTTTTTAACCTATTATATAAGGCACATAAAACAAAAACAAATCCATGTAATCTATAGGTAATTTGAGAAGTATATGTTACTCTAAAAAGTAATTTAATATTTTATATTTACATAGTTTACAACATTATACTCACTTTAAACGAGCCCTCCATTATTTTTTTAAAACAATATAACATAAATCAAAGTGCTCTTCTCTGGCCCAGTCCTCATTACTTAAGAGCCCCATTTTATGTTTTCTCTGATTTTTCCATCTGGCTAAAGGGTATGCCAAAGTCATAACAGAGACAAAAACAGACAGCTGGCTACATCAGACTCTCCAGTGTGCCTTCCCATATTGGCCAAGGTCTTTGATTTTCCTGTTGGCCTCCTGTAAACTCTTTTACTGGCTTCCTAAAATGTGGTTTGGATTTATTCAACTGTAAATGCAAAACCAGCCCAGTCTCCATGCTAGTATTCACTATACTAGTATTCCTTGGATTAGAATGAGTAACATTGTATGTAACAATATACCTAATTATGTATATTAGTAACACTGTATATAATTGGTGGAATTGTTCTGGTTTCTGAATTGGGTACAGCAATTGCTTTCCTAATTAACAAAAAATATACCACTTTGGTTGCTTTGGGGGTTGTTTTAGTACTCAAAAATCTTTATATTGGGAACATCCACAACATTTCATGTTCTACTTTTCTAGATTTCTATGATATTCCCTCATTAAAGGCTACACAGCTTAAAATGCTTAAGAGTCCAATGTAGCAGCAGATGGCCTTATGCCTTTTATTGGGGAGGATCTGATCATCTGTTTTAGAGGCAGGGTGTCCTGCAGTGNCCTGAAGTTCAGGCTGGTCTTGAACTGGCTATAAGCCAAGACTGGGAAGTTTGTGTTTATCATCCTTGCATTTTCTAAGGACTAAGCTTCCAGATATGTGCCATGCCCAGTGTTGTATGTTGTTTGAGACAGTCTTACTATGTTGGCCAGTGTGGCTGGAAATTCACTAGATAATCTACATTAGCCTCCAACTCATAATCCTCTTGCCTCAGCCTTGTGAGTGCTAGTATTACAGATGTGTGCTGCTGTGCTTGGTTTACCCTTGTAGCTTTTAATGTGGATATCGAGGGATGGATTTTGTAGAGTTGACAACTTGGTATAAATATTGTTCAGTTCTATTCTTAAAGCATTTCCAATTGCTTAAATCTTCTATGTAAGCTGTGAATATTCCCTGCCTCCACCTAAAATCTTGACATTATGCCAAATTTGGTTTAGATTTTCTGGGAGAAATAAAACAGCACAGGTTCATTTGAAATCTATGTATTTCCCTATTGAGTACTCCTTTCTGTCTATTCAAAGGAAAATAGTCTCCTGAAACTATCAGAGGACAAAGTAGAGAGAATGCTTCAAGATACAGACATGGGTAAGGATTCCCTGGATAGACTCCAAGCATTCAGGAAATAAGGCCAGATTTCACAGCTGGGATCTCATAAAATTAAACAGTTTCTGAATAGCAAAAGAAAAACTAAGTGAAGGGATAATCTACATATTAGGTGTGTTATCAGATCAAACACACCCATCTCTTCAAACACGAATCATTTCATGTAAAAAACTTTCAGAATGTTTTCTTCCAAGCTTTTTGTGACACGCAGTACTACAATCCTCCCCATGGTCACCCTGCCCTTCAACAGCACACCAGAACTTCATGTGTGTGTCTAACTGCAGCTCTGTCTGCTGACAGCACATGGTAAAAAGTCAGAAATCTCTCTTTCTCTTCTTGTTACATAACTCATCCTCCCACAATGGTCCTGCCTCATGACCGACTCTTAATTCAAATTTTCTCCTCAACACTGCATCTCTACCAGCTTAGGGGTTCGGGCTTCAACACAGAAATTTGGGGGGTACACTGGGGACACAAACATTAAGCTCATTGTGGTGTCCTTGTTTTCTTTCCTCAGAGATTTTCAGATTGTTATTTGGAAGAAACAATCTTCACTCCTATTTCTCACCTCTCACTTTCTCACAGCTCTCCACCACAACGCTCCCCATATCATAAAGCTCATCGATGACTTTGTATCTGTCAGGCTCATAGGTTGCTTTGCACGTTTTGTTTCAATTTTTAAAGTTTCATTATTGTATATTCTTTGTACATACTTACATAGCACTGGTTTACATAAGTATATTTTAAATATCTTTTATTAATTCTTGCAGAGTTTTGTATAATATGTATTGATTGTATTCATGTCTAGTACTCCTCCAACTCCTCCCAGATGCAGCCCACCTGTCTACCACCAACTCTGTGTCCTCTTTTTTTTAAATGACCCAGGAAGTCCATTTGTGCTGCCCATATACACTTATGTGGGGGGCCATCCATTAGAGCATGGTCAACCTGCCAGGTACACATCCTTAAACAAAGCTGACTCTCAGTTCCTCAGAAGATATCTACTATCCATATCTTCTCAGTTATGTGCAAGCTCATGAATCCCTTTTCATTTCATGCTAGAATGTTGACTAGTCTGATTCTGTACATGTCAAGTTTGCCACAGCCTCTGTGAGCTCACGAGTGCAAAGGTCTTGTCATGTCCAAAAGCCACTGTTTAACTTTGGTCCACCCCAACCTCTGCCTCTTACAATGGGAGGGTAGGACAGAGGAGGTGGTGGGGGAAAATAATTAACACTAGTAATGTTTGAAAAAGCCATATGGGAATCTACTATAAGCTTCATATATGTGTGTGTGTATATGTGTGTGTGTAGAATATATATATATGTAAATATATATATTATTAAGTAGGCTATAAATATTAAGTAGGAGTTATCCTACACAGAATATTGTGTTCATCTTAGAAACCATGAGTTGTACCAAATAAAAATCCCAGCACCAGGTGTGGGATAATCCCATTAAGCTATATGTCAGAGGTATCTCATAGACCCCTAAAATAACACAGGCTTATTGCCATTGCTTTTGGTTACCCACCAGAACTTGGCAATAAGGCCCTATTGGTAAAGACTACAAACACATTAGTCACAGGACACTGAGCAATCAAGTTGGTACTAATCAGGAATCTTCTTCCATGCTTGCTACCTTTCACTGTACTAGAAGGTACTACAAAGGCTGAGGGGGGCAGGGCATCATCAACAGTCTTATCCAGCTCTTTACCTTATAAACTATAAGAATTACTGAAGTAGGGTGGGCAAGATAGACCCATGTTGCAATAATGGCACAAATGTTATGGGGATAACCAACTATGTTCTGATTGGATTTAAGGCACTCTCCAACAAAGTGGAAATTCATGCCTGGCACTATGAATCTAGCCAAGTACTCACACCTGGGGAACCCATGGGCAACAAAAGTAAACCTATTACTATTATTTTGCCAATTGGACATAAAATTAAACTGCTCCCTAAATTTCAATCTCTATACCCATAGCTAAATTATCTCTCAAGCCCCTTCAGGGAATTTTCCTTGTGCAGTCTGATAGTGGCTAATGTTGAAACTTAAAACGGGCCAAAGTGCAGAAAAGAGGTGGCAGTGGAGGTCCCACCCCAAGGCTCAAGGATCTTAGAGGAAGAGGGGGCAGAAAGACCTGTAGATATTTTTATACAAGAATACAGTATACTTTGAGCATGTTCTCCCATACTCCTCCCTGCATCTCATCCCTTTCTGTCATATTAGTTTCCTTGGTTTACCTAGATAGTTGATGGGGATGTCTTTCTATACACTGTGAATATGTGTTGCTCTGATTGGTTGATAAATAAAATGCTTATTGGCTGCTAGCCACCACCAGGAGAAGCAAGATATAAAGGTACTGGAAGGCCACAAGCCACGTGGCAAGTATAGATTTATAGAAATGGGTTAATTTAAGATGTAAGAGCTAGCTAATGAGAAGCCTGAGCCACTAGGCCATATAGTTTAAAAATAATATAAGCCTCTGTGTTTACTTGGGTCTGAGAGGCCACGGAAGCCGGGCAGGACCAGACAAAACTTTCTCCTACAGATAGTTTTGCCCATTTTCATGTCATAAATCTGGGAACCATAAAGAAAATAAAATATGCAAATTTGTTTGTCTCAAAGTGACTTAATTTGCTTAACATGACCATCTCCAAAAGTATTTATCTTCTTACAAACAATGTAACTTTGTTCTTTGTTATATCTGAAATTTTTCCACTGTGTATATGTAGCTTTTCCACTGTGCATACATTTTCCTTGTCCATCCGTTTATTGATGGACGCCTAGATTGGTTCCCTGACTTAAGCTATTAGGAATAGTGCCATAATAAGTATTGGCGTGGCAGTTATCTCTGTGAAATGTTGATTTGGTATCCTTTGGGCAAATACCCAGGAGTAATAAGGTGGGTCTTTTGGGAGATCTGTTTTTAGATTGTGAGAAGCATCCAGAATGATTTCCACGGTGAATGGGTAGTTTGCCTTTCCATCACCAGCAATGAGGGTTCCCTCATCTGCTTCTTTCTTATGAGCACTTTAGTCCATTATTCACACAGCACTTCCTCCATACTTTGTTCATATCCTTGCCAGTTATTTATGTTCTGATGACTGCCACTCTTACTGGGATGAAGTGTAATCTCAAAGCAGTTCTGTTTTCACTATGCCTTGATTTTATCTGTCATGTGTATGTGCATGTGCCTGGTGCATGTATGGTGCACTGAACATGTGCAGGTGCCTGAGGGGGCCAGAAGAGGGTGTGTGAGATCCCCTGGAACTGGAGTTACAGGCACTGGTGAGGTGGCTGATGGGGGTGTTGGTAGCCAAACTCAGGTCCTCTGGAAAAGTTACAAGTGCTCTAAACCACTGAACCATCCCTCCAGACCACCTGATACCCCTCTGCTTATTTGTTGGTGTTGTTTGAGACTGTCTTACTGTGTAGACTTGACTGGCCTGGAACTCAGAGATCTGCCTGCATCTGCTTTCCACTTCCCATGTGCATCACCACACCGTGTGACCAAATGCAATTTTGATTTGACTCTGAATACTGTTGCTTCCATCTGTAATTTCACTTGTGCAATAACAGCTATGGTATCTCCCCATTACCATGCATTTTCATGAAATGTGTATATGTAGTCTCGTGACTGCATCTCAATCTTATGGGCACGCACATATCCGTGGATGGTCAGGAAGATAACTTCTCATTAGCTGTATAATTTTGATATATAGAAAATATACTAGGAGATGCTTCATAGCTGGATCTATTGTCCCATATGGACTGTAGACACTTAAAGACTGCTTTGCTCTTTTTACTCGGGACTAACACAAGAAAATAACAATCTCTCCTCAGTCTAACACAAATTGCACACATTTAGCTCTTTTTTACCTCAGAGCAAGTTCCAACTAGACTAAATGCCTTTGTAAATATATCATAAGTTTAAAACTTTACAGTTATTTACAAGGTCAGAATCGCAGGTGTCTTACCAAGGTTACTACACAAAGAACCCTAAGAAAAGCTTGTCAGTTCTTCCCTTGCCAAGTCTGCTGACAATAGATCTATGCCTCAAAGTTTGTCACTGGGCACTGTGTCCCATCCCCAGTCAGCTCAATCTTACTCCTATAACCTGGAACTTTATGTTGCCATGGTAAATAGCTCTGTCCTTATCATCTACCCTAGAAATGTGCTTTTGACCAATGAGAGGTAACTCTTATAATTTTTATTATTGATTCAAGCCTCCCGGTGGAGAGAATACTATTAGACTAGATGAGAAGAAGCTAGGAAGGATTTAGAATTAGGACAAGAGAATTAGAATTAAGAGAGATCAATAAAGAGACATGCAGAGAAGAACGGTGTGAGCTAATTCATTATTTTGCCCTCAGATCATTAGGTTCCCTCATTTGCTGTAGTGTCCTTTTCTGAACCCTAAAAGGGTTCAGAACCTTGGGGTGGGTACCCAAAGGACATCATTAGAATATTCTATAAAAATAATAATCTTTCCTCGTGAGAAATCACTCCACACACTTAGAGATGAAGGCGAAGCTCTTTACTGAAGCTCCTGGCTGACTGTGCCAAATGCCCAAATAAGAGTTGGCCCCCAATACGAGATTTTAAAATATGAGATTTTACAATACATATTTTTTTTTACTAACTATATACCTAAGATTTGTGCATTCCTCAAATGTAGTAATCCTTAAATTTCTTTTGGGTCACAGCCTAGGTTATACTTTGAACCATTCTAAGACGGATAGGCGACTGTATGTATGGCCACTTAGGCAGATAGGCAATTTGCACAACAAAGATATTGACTTGCCAGAATTATTTTAAGTATATAAGTGTTGTTCTTTTGAATAGCTGTTACCTAGGGTCTTCTTGCCCACTTGGTAGAATTATGTTTTTCACGATAAGATCACAGAGGACTTAATGGCATGCAAAACTTAACATTCATTGTGCCCCTGCACTACCCTCTTGAGCTGCCTATTAGAGGCATGTTGTCTGGAGATGGGCCTAATGGCTAATCAGTCCTGGTGAAGAAACATGTAAGTCTCTAGTATCGTAAATTCTGTCTGTTTCTAACAGGCTTGGGTGGAACACGACTTTTCTTTGGGTGTTTTGGAGGCAGCACTCCCTTGGGTAAGTTCTATTGTTTTTTGCTTTGTGTTGTGTGTGTGTGTGTAAGAGAGAGAGAGAGAGAGAGAGAGAGAGAGAGAGAGAGAGAGAGAGAGAGAGAGAGAGAGAGATTTAAAATCTCCTAAGCAAATCTATTCACAAATTCTTATAACATCAATTCTATTACTTTGAGGTTTCTTTTACAACAATAATACATGAGAATAGGAGGCCTTTTATCTTCTAGTGTCTTCTTCATTGTTTTAAATTTTCACTTTCCTGAGGCAAATGTAAATGAGGTAGTTTTCTTGAATTCTTTCTGAGTATGAGAATCCCTCTTATGAGCAGCTCAATCCATCATTCACAGAGTACATGCTTGTGCTCCATACTGTATTACAGTACAGAAATGAAACAGTTCATGTAATCAATACATTTGTGGTTTTAATGAAGGGAGAAATCCCTATGAAGGAACTGATAATAACAATGAATGATGAAAAAGTGACTACATGCCAGAGACTGTGTTAATGCATTTTGTTATTAAACAGTAGATGAATGAAGATGCGGTAGAATGGTCTTGCATGAACAACATACATATGCTCCAGGTAAAGAGAGAGGTGATACAACTTGGAACCTCAAATATCATTATAAGTGGTCATATTTCATGTTATATGGACTCACAAGAATGCACTAAGACCTGGGAAATATTAATGTTTTCTTAGAGACCTATTTATATTACTCAGAAATAAATACTAATTTATTAAGAAGATTAATAAGAAATAAAGAGAAGAATACAGATTATTAATTTGAAGATAACTGTTTCCTTGGGAGGTAAGTTCTTTCTTAATAAAATTTTATTTTATTTTTAATTATGTGTGTGTGTATGTGTGTGTGTGTAGAGCTGAGTGCATGAGTTCAGGAGCCCAGGAGAGAGCACTCGATCTCCTAGAGCTGGTGTTACAGTTAGTTGAGTTGTGAGCCACCTGACATGGGTGCTGGGAACTAAACTTAGGTCCTTACCAGAACAGTACATGCTCCTAAATGTTGAGACACTTCTCCAGCCCCCAACAATTTCATTTTTTACAATTAGTAAGCCTATCAGTTTCTCCATTCATTAGAGAAAACAGTATTTTAAAAAACCTGCAATTCTCAGAAATCATAAAGAATGTACACATATCTTGCTATATAAGAATATTAATAATTCACAACTGAAGTTAAAAATAGGCTGCTGTTAACTGAAACAAAACCCATGATGAATACATTTGTAAATAATGCATTCAACTATGCACCTTGTAAATACAAATGTGGACATTAGGATTCTCTGAGAGCAGACTTACAGTCTCAAAAAACTTGGGGAGAGAAGAAACCTTAATATTCTTCAGCCTGGGGAGAGAGAGAAGGCTTTTGAGCTAGAAATAGAAGTCAGTGACCATTGGTACCATCCATTTCCTTGGGAAAGTTTCAAAGGCACCTTACTTCCTTAAAGCTATGAAGTTTACACTTCAGCCTTCATAACACTGTAACCCTCAAGGACTTACAAACTCAAATGTATTTCCCTACTTGCAGGTGACAGTGAAGCAAATTTGAACATGAGAAAATAAGACTTACATTTGAGAATTAAGCTTTGAAATAAAAATATAGTAGGTCAAAGCATAGATAAATGAATGCCATTTCTATTGTCAGAGTGATACAAACTCAAATGCCTAAAGGCACAAACATTAATAAGAGGTAATGTAGACCAGACCAAGCAATGTGTCGCAGACCAAGAGTGGATCATGGATGACCTCAAGAGACTGCAGGGATCAAGTTTCATTTAGAGGGGACAGTTTCAACTCAGTTCTTGGAAGTTTCAAGACCTCAAGAGACTGCAGGGATCCAGTTTCAAGAGGGGACAGTTTCAACTCAGCCTAATGTTGGAAGAAGTCAGATTTCTGGATTTTTAAAGAAAGGTTAAAGATCTGTTATGCAAATTTCTGGCTGTTAAACATCATCCTTCCAGAGAATATGATACACTAAAGCATTTAAAGACCAGCTGTATCCCTAGGCAGTCTGTAACCTTAGGTAATCACATGCTGTCCTTATGTGTCAAAAGGTATAGGCTGCCTAGGCAGGGATATAGGCAAAGAGCAATCTCAGAATGTCACAGCATTCAAATGCTGAGCAGGGTGCTCAAGTCTGGTGGCATGTCCTTCTTATTGTGGACCTGCATCTCTAAATCTATTACCCATGAGTCTAAGAACAATTCACCCTTCTGATCCATACTAACCATGCTACTTTATGATGAGAATCTAGGGTCTTCTCCAGAATGCCTTAAAGAAGAACTTGCTTGTCACTTGAGGGGCTTGAGGAGCAACAGAACAGCAACCTCCCATGATGGACTAATAAGAGGGAAGCTTGGTTAAAGACCTGTCTACAGATAGTTTGCCTCCAGCAGTTTTGCTTCTTTCCATAGACAGAAACTCTGGTATTCTGATTTAGACCATGAGTTGTCAACTTTGTTCCTGCAAGTCCAGCAGAAGTGGAAAGCTACACTCTGTAGACTGAGGACTTGTGTGGTTTTTGGGCCAACATGGATTTGGGCCAGGCTGTTCCTGGTGTAAAACTCTCTACTGCAAGTAATCCTACAAGGCCCACTGTGGTCTCAATTTACTTTACATCTTAGCCACCTTCTTAGGACCATGTATCTTAAAGACTCCTTAGCCAAGTTTCAAGATGTCCAAAAATGACCTGGAGATGGGAGGTTAAGAACTAAGCCTGAGTCTCCAAGAACAGAGTTCCAAAGCTCATAGAAATTGTGTATTAGTAATGACAGAATGGAATACAGTGGTTAGCATAGAGCAGCCTACTAATTTCATGGGAACCTGTGAAGCCAGTATTAATTTGGGCAATCACTCCACTTCACAACAAAAAAATGGAGTCTATTTAGACTAAGTAAACTAACGAAATGAACGCTTCCAACATGGAGCGTCAGAACCCTCAAACACTGTACTATCTCAGCAGCATTCTTTACTTCATTTTAAAATTTTTTTCTTTTAACATCAAATATGCATTTTGTACTTATACGCCAAATATAAGTGAATATTAATTTTGTGAATATTAACTCTTTGATTACCTACAATAACGTTATGAAATAAACACTCAGATGGCCCCATTCTGATAAGGAAACTGAGGCAAAGAGAAGATTAATAACTCATCTGCAACCATATAACCAGTAGATGGCATAATGAGGGCTTGGGCTCCAAAAAGCAGGCCTTTCTGCGCTCCTCCAGAAATTCTTACACAGAAATGAAATGGTTCCAATTTTAAATATTAATTGTAATATGTTCATAAGCAGTTTTTCAGAAGGATAGATAGAAACACTAGGAAAAGAAATATTTTTATTACACATCAATTGGAAAAGCTGCAATTCTGGATTTAAAAACCGTGGGTAACCACCATAAGACAGCCACAGACTTGGAGGAATTATGCTTCTGAAATATATCTAAGGAGGATGATAAATCCGAGTCTACATAATTTTCCCCTTACTCCTCCATTAAGAATGAGAGGAACTTTTTTTTTATTTCTGCATTCATAAACCTTGGTAGTAATGATTGGAACCTGTTTGAATCTAAAAATTCCCAAATAATTTAAAAGTCATTTTCTTCTAGAAACCAAGGAAATTTAATCTCAGAGTAAAAATACCTTGAATATGAGGATTTGGACACCTCCTACTTTAAGCCAAATTTTCTATTATACTTCACTTATAAATTCTTGAGTTTTATGATGAAAGATACTTTGGAACTAATTTGGTAAAAATAACACCTTCTGACTCATACTATAAATGTGAAGTGCGGAAACCTTTCCTGGTTCCTAGACTACTAAAGCAACTCAGTCAGGTCCAAACAGGAACCTCAGAACTGCCTCCCTGTGGTCTCCTCCTTAAAAACTCCATCTGTCTGGTCCCCTCCTGTGTGACTAGGCACCAGCTGCTTCCCAGAGGCTTCCTGTAAGTCCAGCTCTCCTCAGAGCTAGCTTCCAAGCTGACAACGAGTCATAAAGGGTGATGGCCACTGTGCTTTTCTGCTTCTTTGATAGAATACTTTACAAAAGCCACTTAAGCAGACGGCGGGGGGTATTCTGGCTCCATTCCAGAGGAGACACAGTCCACCACAGTAGAGAAAGTATGGTAATTAGCAAGCAAAGAACAACCAGTGCCAGCTAAGCTATAAAACTTCAATGCCCACCTCCAGTGACTATTTCCTTCAGCAAGGCTCTACACTCTAAAGACTTAACCTTCCCAACAGTGCCAGCACCTGGGGACTGAGTTTGCAAACACATGAGACTGCAGGGGAAATTTCACATTCAAACCATGCTAGTCTACCCCACCCATCCCCCACTCCCGTAGGCCAAAGACCTGTGATACAGTACTCAAACCACAACACCTGCCATTCTTTCAGCCCTCTACAAACAGTCCATTGTTGTTCAACATAATTAAATAGTCTGGTTATCAAAGCACAGTTTGCTCTCCTGGATATATGATTTCCTTAGTCCAGACTCATCTACTGTCATGTTCATCTCTCTCTTCCCATCCCACGCTGCCCCCACTCTTTCTTTCTTTCCTCTCAATAAAAAGCAATTTAGAAATCCTAAAGCAAATGCTTAAGACAATGCTATTAAGAGGATATGTTTTAAAATCAAATTTTCTAAGTATAAATTATACCTCTGCTGGCTACGTACTGTTTGTTATTATCCTTATCTGCATTATACAGTGATTTACTTTAGAGTAAATATTGAAAAAAATAAAGGTAATAAGTATAAATTACTTAGCTTCCTTTGGCTGATGCCTCATTTTAAATAAGTTACTTACTAGTAACATTGGCAAATGAAGTAAAAGTTGTATTTTACATATATACTCTTCACTAATTCTCTGGTTTCTCCTTGGTCCTCTTTGTCTTTTTCCCTGCCTCTTACTTGCAGCTGCTTCAGCATCAGTCTCAGGCTCGGCTTCTCTTGTAAGAAAGCAGGAATCTGAACCTATGTGGGTGAGGTGCTTGGCACACCTCACGATGGGCAACTGCCCATCTGAAGGCATCTATTCTACTCAGTGCTGCTATATGGGATCACAGAGTCCATTTGGTCAAGTTTTCTTGTTTTCAAAGACAATGTAAAATGCTTAGTTTCTAAAAAATAGTGTCATAACGCTTTGACTGTTTATACTCAGCTCAGTCTAAGTTAAAATCTGCTCTGTGTTCTCACAGAGTAACTCTATCCATGACTTCAGTATTAATTACCATCACTTTGTTAGTACTCCCACATTTCTATCTCTAGCCCTAACCTGAAATATATGTACATATATATATATACTTATATATTAATAAATAATATATACTAGTATATATATAAACATATATAAACACTGAAACTCATCGAGCCCTCTAACCCAGGCATTAAAGACTCAAAATTTACTAATAAACAGATGATATCTCTGTCCAGGCAGGTTTGTAGACTACGTTATTTCCTAGACATCTCCACGTAGAGTTATTCCTTGAATCTCAAGTGAGGTCTGTCTGGAATTATATTTGTCAGCACTACTACTCAACCCCTCTCTGCTACTAACCAACCTCCCTTGGGACTTCCTTATCTCTATGGAAGGCCCAAACCAATGGAGAGAATTAGACTGTAGCCTTCTCTTACCACAAAGACCTAGTAAGTAACCAAGGTCTGTACTTTCAGTGAGATATATACCTCTTAGTCTCATGGCTTATTTTAGATCCTTCATACTTCTCCAAACATAATTCCTCCATGAAGGATTTCAGTTTAAAAAATGTCTGGTATTTTATGGTGCTCCTCAAGAGATGCCATCAATGTCCTTTGAAACCAAGTTGGATTCCGTGACTCTTTTGACTTAAAAAGGTTGACAGAAACCCTGCTCTGTGTTTTCCAGGGCTTGATCTCCAGAGCTTCTGAAGCTACTGCCTTGTTCACTCCAGAGACCACAGAAAGACAAGATGGAGGCTCTTTAGCCAGGCCAGTCATGAGCTTCTTAGCTTGTTCCACAATAGTTCAAGCTCCAGGCTCCATCTGAATTCAACTGTGTGGAGAACAATGGGGTAGGGCTTTCTAGGCAAACCATTAACATTCCCAAGATGAGGACCAAGTGAAATTGAAGCTTCAAGCCTCTAAGTTACAGATGATTTGTTACATATCAGTAGGAACTGAAATAGAGGTGAGGTCTACTTAACAGAAAACTAGGTAACTTAAGTCATTAAGTTTTGAGAGAGGCAGGGAGCGGGCGTGCAAAGGCTTTTCAGGAGTACCAGCAGATGTTAGCAGGACTGCATTGCAGGCTCCAAGGACTGCCAGTCAGGGCTCAACAGAAAGTAACAAAAAGCTTCTGGGGACTGGAGGGAAAGGACCCCTCATTATATCAGACAACATTCACTGGAACATGGAACTTAGAAATTTACCTAATGAACTCCACAATCTGTCTGAGGACACTTTTATGTGTTTGTTTCTGGTTTGGTTTGGTTGGATTTCTGTCTACTATGAAATGAAAAAGGGCCGGGCGGTGGTGGCACACGCCTTTAATCCCAGCACTCGGGAGGCAGAGGCAGGCGGATCTCTGTGAGTTCGAGGCCAGCCTGGACTACAGAGT
>LZPO01098261.1:6682-17162 GCA_001675575.1 Neotoma lepida
GTGGTACTATTAGGAGGTGTGGCCTTGTTGGAGGAAGTGGAGGGGAGGGGCTTTGAGGTCTCGTTTGCTCAAGTTTCTCTCAGTGTGACAGTCAGTCAACTTCTTGTTGCTCTGAGTCAAGATGTAGGACCCTCAGCTCCAGCACCGCATCTGCCTACACACAGCCATCCATGCTCCCCGCATGCTGATAATGGACTGAACCTCTGAAACTGTAAGCAAGACCCTCAATTAAATGTTTTCATTTATAAGAGTTGTCATGGTCATGGTGTCTCTTCATAGCAATAAAAACCCAAACTAAAACTATAGATGATATAGATATAGATATAGATATAGATATAGATATAGATATAGATATAGATATAGATATAGATATAGATATAGATACAGATAGTGACACACTATAATTTCCAATGCTACTACGATAGATATTTGATGAAGAGGTGGGAAAGAGAAGAATGGAGCAGTGAGTGAGTGGTGGAGACAGGCAGAACTAGAGACACAATAGCAATGACAGGTGTGAGAGAAGCCTGTGGACAGGGGAACATGTNGTTGCTGAGTAGGGGTGCCCTGATTCTGAGCAATGGCAGAATGTCCAAGATAAAGAATGGTTCATTTTCTGGATTGGACTCCCTTGAAAGACCTCTATGGTCTGANCTGCCCCTGGAGACCACTTTGGTATCTATGGTCCTCTTCCCCAGGCTGTGTCAAAGCCGGAGTTTCATGTGGATGCCCATGGTCCTACAGAAGCCTGGAGCCNNGTTGATGTCCCTGGCCCAAGTTATCACAGAAGGCCATATAGACATTCTTGGTCTAGGCTACCGCCTGAGGCCATGCTTCCTTTGGGGGCTATGTCTGGGTCTGTGCTCCTACTGCAGCCAGGATCTGTGTTGATACCTGTAGCCTATGTTACCAAAGAAGGCCATGGGGATATCCATGGGCTGTGCTGCTGCCTGGGCACCATATTGATATGAGTGACCTGAGCTGCCTGCCACCTGAGGCCATGGTGATGTCCTGGTCCATTCTGCCTCTGAGGGCCATGTTGATGTGAGTAGCCTGCACAGCAGCTGAGGGTTGTGTTGCTGTCACGGTCTGTATTGCCCCAAGAGACCATCCTGAGATCTCTGGTATATGCTGACACTGAAGACTATGTGGATGTCTGTGGTGTGAGCTGTCACCAGAAACCATGTATAAGTCCATGATCTATGCTCCCGCCGATTGTAAAGGGCCAGAAAGCTACCTTTGCCATGGTATTGATGACTACAGACTCACAGTTGAGAAAGAGGGACATAGAAGGCTTCAGTGACAACCCCTACCTCCATCCCCCCCAAAAAGTAACAGCCTAGACAGAAAGCCATCAAAGAAAACTCTTAAAATTGTGATAAGGATGATAAAGTGTAGTTCTCCACAATTAATGGCTTCTGGCAGGNGTGTGGATAGGGAAAGACTCAATTTTCTTTAAGGGGCTGGCCACCAGGAATTTGACCATGCTCCAGTGAGTATATGGGCAACATAAATTGCCTTTTTTTAAATCTTTATTTTATCATCTGTAGGATAAACTCCCAGAAACCAGATAGAGTTTCGTGGCTCTGTGTATATAAGGCAGAGAGGCTGGCATAGCAAAGCTCTGGGGAGCTGCTCACAGTGGCCATTCATACAGCATGTCCCCATTTTCTTCCTATCTTCTGACTACCCCTGCTGGGTCTCTAGGATTCAGGTCAGGAGTCATCTGCAACAGAATCCTTTCACAGATTTTCAGGCTGAGTTAAGGTTCCCTATCACACCTTTCCACTTAGCACGTCATTAAAACATTCTATCTCCAAGACTATCCCTCTGTTCTATCACGAGTTACTTGACAACAATAAATAATGTTCANNCCCCAAGCATGAGGCCNAGTATTCTACAGATAATATATTCCCAATGTNTGTGATAAACCCAACTGTGANTTNTTTTTGACTGTACNTTAGCCATTGATAAATGCTTTCTGAGTTGGTCATCTCACCAGCTNTATGGAGAAAGTCGCCTTTGCGAGTACTTAGACAAAAGAGAAAAAGACAACATTACTATCCTGGGTAAGAGCTAGTTTTAATCTCTTGTTTGTAACTGAAGCCAACATACATTGGCACCCTTTCCTGATTTGTATGACATTAGCTGTAATGATAACCCAAAGAAATAATCCTATGATTGCTTCCCTGCTTGGTGAGTTTATTATTAAAGGAGGAACAAAATCCTTTAAGAGAAAATTGAAAAGAAAGGGTACACTTAATACCCAAAGAATGTTGGGAAATTTCAAAGTCAGTCAGAAAGCAATTAGCCACCATTATTGTTTTACCNTTTGCTATACTGAGAATTCTAACTACTGTCTTATGTCCACTAGATGCACACCACTAAAACAGTTCCTGCCATAACAGGAAAGGTAGTATCTCTAGAGAGGGATCTTAAGGTAGTTCTGCAGACTCATGTAAGAACCCTAGTTCCGATGTATTGTGTGACTCCACCATCATTGACTATCTCAGAGAGATCTAGGAGGCCCAGTGATCTCTGAAGCTGTCGCTGTGGCCCTCCTCTCTTCAGTCACTCCCTTCTCTCTGAGATAAGAGCCCAATACTCTCTATAAGATGTGAGAACCTGCTCCCCAACATGCTGGAAATTGGTTGAAAAGGCAGAAGACAGAAGATGTAGACTTCTACCTAATTATGGGGGAAATAGTGCATCTTAGTTCTGATAATATATATGTCCTCAAAGCTACCCATCCCCAAAGCAGAACAGTCAGACAAATGCTGTGCGGTTTCTAAGAGGTTTTTACACTCTCGTGTTTCCCTNGCAGAGGNGAAATGCAAAAGTGTGTCCTCATTTCGGTTCACCTGGGCCCTGAAGCAGCTTCTGCAGTAATTGAACCAAAGATGATCAGATGTGCTTCACAAATTGATTCTGCCTATCACTAAAAAGCTCATTTAAATAAACAAATGCATACCAATTCAGAACAAAGACGATGTTTTCTTTAGTCCTCAACAAATAAATCAGTCTTTGCTGTTAATGTCAGAGATTTTAGAAAAAAATGATGGCAAGATAAANAGGAAAACAGACTAGAAACCAAANAGCAAATTCAGAGTTTATTATCTGGACTTGACAGACGCCAGCATCCCAAAGGCCAGGCTACAGACATACCAAACCCTCCATTTTGTTCTGTCCTCTCCCAGCCTGAAAATCTTGCTGCTTTCCTTCCCTCTGTTTGCACTTCTTGGGCTAGTCCAAGTAAACGCACCCCGGATAAAATGCTCCTGGTTCAGCAATTACCTCCCTCTCTGGGAAATGCACCATCTCCTAANGTAAACAGTCAGGATTTTATTTGTGCATTTATATTTATCTCTAATTCTTGAGCTAGATGGTGATGGCCTCACCACTGAAACAGAGAAAATCTAAAGAATAAGCTAGAATAAGTAGCCGAGCTGACCCATTNGTGAGCATCTCTGCAAAAGCAGCTTCCACCTGTCATTTACTGAGTCCCACCTGTCTGCCTCNCTGGGCACATCATAGAAGCCACTGAATAACAGCAGCTGACCTGGAAATTAACATTGGAAACCATTCTCTAGCTCTTGCTGCTCCTTCTGGCAGCCCCTTTAAAGTTCCTCTTTGCATGTGTGAGGTCCAGCGCTTCTGTAAGGTTTTCCCACACTTCCTCATTTTACACTGCTGGGCCTTCTCACAATAAGCTGAGTTCTTCTCTGACCCAGTGAGGGTTGTGGCACAGTTTATGCCTCCCCAGAATCTATCACTGGGCTAGCAAAATGACAGACATTTAAAGTGCTTGCCCATGATGTTTTCTTTAACCATTCCCTGCCATTCTGCACCATTCCATGATAATTTGGGTTAAATGATCTAGTTTCAAATTGGAACCATTCAGGGGCTCAGCAGACATTCCCAGAATTAGTCCATCCAGAGTTTTAACAAGAACAAAAAATATAATTAGTTATGAACATTTAGTAATCAGGCTGTTTTCCCTAAGATTTCTATTTCTGACTTCTCTTTAGGGTTCTGGGAATCTGGTGACGTAAAGNCTCTACCCTCCTCCCAAAATTCTTATNCAGCATTTCTGGAGCTGGGTGGCAGCTTCAACTTTGTATGGATATGGACTTTAACTCTGGTGACCCTAAATTCCAGCCTGCATTTATTTGTTTCCTTCTTAGTTCAAAGCCCACATGAGTTTGGCCAGTGTCTACTTCACAAACACANGACATCTGAATTATAGACAATTTGAATATTTTCACAGAGATCAGTCATTTTTAAAAGTAGTGTTCACTGTTTCAGGCAAAACAAAACTCATTGATTGTCACAGACCTTGGCAATCTCCCTAACTCCGGTGCTGATCTCACAAGCGTCTATCTCTAAGCTCTAAGTCTTCAAGTGAATCCCATCCTCACTATATCCTCCTCATCCCAACCCAGAAACATTTCAAATCCATATCCTCCTACCACCTCCACTGTCCTGTCTGGGTTTCTGTCCCTATCATGAAGATCTCTTGACTTGTCTTCTTTACTTCAGTCTACTCCTGAGAATCATCCTTCATGTTCCATGGAGTACCATGCTTCTCTGTCTGGCATTCTTTTGTTTAAAAATTCCCAAATNTCCCATTGCCAACAAACTCAAGTCTGAACTNATAACCTCTATTTGGCACCCAGTTTACCCTGATGATGGGAGCAGTGTCTGTGTCTTCAGAGACACTTCTGTCTAAGCACACTAGCCTCTGGGCTTCAAAGTAACCCTGCACCAGCCCACCTAGAGTCTAAGCCTGAAGGTGNGCCAGCCCTTCTGTGATAATCAAGATAATGGTCTTTCTCCCTGCCTGAAGATGCTATTTTAAAAAGACATGGATAAAAGAACATGCAGACATTACTTTCTTTCTGTCATGGTGGGCTTGTAGTTGTGGTGACTAAGGATGGAAAAGCCACTTCTCTGGGTAACAGAGCCTTCCTACAAACCTAGAAATCATCCCAAGCAGGTACCTGAGCAGAACCAGCCATTTATGAACCCGAGTATCATTAATTTTGCTGATTTGGAGCTCTCTTGGGACTCAATTTAAANATCTCCACCGGGAGAAGGAAATTATAGCTTATTTATTACTTCTAGAATATAGGAAAGGGCAAAAGAACATTTCAGAAAGTGAACTACTTATATACTGATTTATAGGTGATGTAGTTGATTTTGAACAAGGTTTGGCTGTCAGTGACCAAACTGTTAAGTATATAGAAATTCTTATGATGAGCNGAGGAAAATGTTATTTCAGGCCTCCCTTCTTCCCTAGCCCAGCTTTCTATTTCTGTTAATGGGCTTAAAACTAATTAGAGTAAATTAATTCCTCCAAATAATAACAATTGCGAGGGAGTCACATACTAACACTTTATTCTTGGAGACGAGAGCTTCCTGGGGGTTGGGAAGCAATTACAGCTTCTTAATGATGTACAGAAAGAAAGGAGGTTGGATCTGTATCAATTATGTTTTATTTATTTGTTTCAGAAACTTTTAATGAATTTAAGGGGAAACTTGTGCATCTCAATAAAAAGTGATTACCCTTTCTGAACTGTTCTCCTCCAGGGGTCACAGGAGGTTCCAAAGGACATTGTGATGAGCACTGCTGTCATTTATTCATGAGCAATTTTCTTTCATACATATTTACCATTTGCAGAGTACTATGGGTCATTAGCATATGGCACCTGAAGAAATGTCTGCCTTACCTACTAGGAAAGCCAAAATTGGGAAAGGCCAAGCTATTCCACCCAAATGCAGAAAAGCCATCTTGAGCTTGAGCCCTAGTTGTTCTTTGACCCAGTTTAAATCACATGCAGCTGAATTATGCTCCCTGGAATACCTCTGCTTGGAAGAGACTGGCAGCAAAAGCTAAGAACTCACAAATGGGCTGAAGATCCTGTTGCCTCACCTTCACTTTCAATGCCTCTCCTCAATATATTCTTTGCTTTTCCTCTATACATCTAGTGGTAAGTTGCTCCATATCACNCCTTACTACCCCACGNCATTCTTAGCATAATTAGCTATATATTCATCTCCAATTCCAATCTCATGACTGTGAATTTCTCCCTTAGCATTTTGGAGGCAGGGCTTTGGGTGTGTCTCCTAGGATCTTGGGTTCTGCTGACTCCTAGAAGCGGCCACCAATAGTANTNCTCTCCCTAGAAAGGAGATGCAAGCANGCACTTCATGGTATAATGGTATTTAGACCCCAAGACTCCTACTTACTCTTGGATTCATAACACTTTCTTGTCTAATTATTATTGTTACACACACACACACCAAAAAACTAAATAAATAAAACTGCCTACTGAGTCCATTTAGTGTTGCTCATATGTACATGNGTCTAGAGCTGACCACTTGGGATTGGGTACCTATCAGGTGAATGACCCCAAGAAAAANCTGATTCTCCCTTCTTTAGCAGCCACTGACTGCCTGAAGTTCTTCCTCTAGTGGTGGGGCCTTGTAAAATTCTCACCACCCATGTTGGCATTCAACTAATGTGGCTACTGTACAGGTCTTATTAAGAACCATATTGTTGAGATTTCATGGTGGCAGCTTCCTTGTCATATATTGAATACACTATCTCACAGCAGGTGTCCTGGTCCTCTAGCCTTTACNNTCTTTCTGCCTCCTCTTCTGTGACATTCCATGACCCTTATATGTAGGGGACTATGCTATAGATGTATCAGTTGGGGCTATGCACTCCCAAGGTCACTTATTCTCTGAATTTTCACCCGTTACNGTTCTCTCAACTATGTGGTGCTCAGGAATTGAACATAACCCCATAGGATTAGCAACAAGTGCTTTACTACTCTACTTGCATTGATTATCTTTCATCTTTATTTTTGGTTTGTTCATCTCTGTATGCTGAATGAAAATTTCTTCGATGAGAGGTGTCCTAGTTAGGGTTTCTGTTGCTATGATAAAGATCATGACCAAAAGCAACCTGGAGAGGGATGGGGTTTACTTCATCTTACACTTCCAGCTAACAGTCCATGACTGATAAAAGTCATGGCAGGAAACAGAGGGCAGGAACTGAAGCAGAGGCCATGGAGAAATGCTGCTTACTGATTGCTTTCCATGTCTTGTTCAACCTGCTTTCTTATACATCACAGGACCACCTGCCCAGGGATGGCACCATCCCCAATTGACTGGGCCTCTCCAAATCGATCATTAATCAGGACAATAAACTACAAACGTGCCTCCAGGTAATCTGATGGAGGCATTTTCTTAACTGAGGTCCTTGTTCCCAGGTAGCTCTAGCTTGTGTCAAATTGACAAAACTTCAACCAAGACAAGAAGTGAGAGATACACTTACTTATCTGTGGATATAAGAATAAGTATTTAGAATACAGTTCAAAATTATACAGGTTTGGGAAAATGCTAGTAGTTGATTGCCTTCTAGTGTCTATGACCTCTTCAGCCATGGGTAAATGGATAGATTTACATGAGTTCCCTCATGTTGAAATGGCCTTAAGTCCAGATTGCTTATCTCCAAGATGTAAGTGCTACTATTGCACCACTGGGCTACCTAGACAGGTTGGTCATTGTTGTGGTCCCCAGACTTAGCAGCTGGATGGGACAATTGATTATCTTCCATTTTTATTTGTGTGTGTGTGTGTGTGTGTGTGCATGTGTGTGTGTGTGTGTGCGTGTGTGCATGTGTACATGCATCAGGTCGTGTATAGAGGTTAGAAAACAACTCTTGGGAGTTAGTTTTATCTTTCTTTCATGTGGATTTCAAGGATCACATTCAGATCCTCAGACTCAGCATCGAGCATCATTACCCAGTGAGCCATCTCAGGAGTTGGGTCTCTCCTTCAATTATGTGATGCTCAGTAATTGAACATAAGCCACAGGATTTGCAGCAAGTGCTTTACTCACTGAGCCATCTTGCTGGTCCCAGTCATATGGACTTGAGAAAAAACAAACTAGGTTGTGAGAACTAAAATAAAGGAGAGAACAGTCCGAAGTTGATGCATGGGATCCTCAGCAGAAATGGCATTAGGAAGGTCAAGATCAGCAAATGCTGACCACATAGAACACAGCTCCGGATAGGCATAGCATCTTCAGCTTTGCAAGGTGCTTAAACACCAATTCCCTCCTTCAAGCCCTCTGGGATGCTATAGTGCAACACAGCCTTAGCTTCCCAGAAAAGAGCACTGACAGTCACAGAGAGTAAGTAGCTTTCCAGGCTCNCAGGGTAAGACAATGGTAGAGACAAGGCCTAAACCTGGATCTTCCTTTNTAACTCTGTGCCATGTCTCATGGGTCCTGAAAGGCTATGAACATGTAAGAGAGTACATGTTCTCTCCAAAGCAAGTGGTCTTTGAACTAAGGAACTTATGAAGTTAAGTTCTATTATGAAATGTTTTATTTTCCTTACAATAATCTATGAAATTAATTTAGATCATCTCATTAACTCAAGCAACATTTCCCTGTCTTCAGCATTTGCTGACACTGCCCTGACTGGTGCCTTTCATATCCTATTTAGAAGAAGATGTTGTGTGTATTTCCATGCCCTCTGTGTAATAAATTTGACATTTTAGATGCCAACAAATGGCTAGAAAATTGTTCCCTTGAGACTAATGGCCCAGCAGCGTTTACATGTAATTATTCTGACCAATGATTTATTTTTGTCAGCCATAAAACTTAGATTGAGTGAAAAATACCCCAAATAGTCCACCTTTAAATGAAAAGGTAGACATTAGCATGGATGCTGAATTTAGGAATACTTTTCCAATTCCTGGAGAGAACTCCACATGGCTGAGTATATCTCTGCAACAAATTTAGCTGTTTTGTTCTGTGTGAACAANTTGCTATGTAAATGTTACAGGTAGGCTATGTCAGGCCCCCACACTGTCATTACTGTCATTGCTCCAGATCTCTAGTCACCTGCTTCTTAAGTCATGGGTTACAAATTAGTGATTTTCCTTGGATATTTCCACTGCTACTGCTCTTTGCAATTGAAGGTCTGTAATCCTGTCAGGTGGGGTGGGCACAGTGATAATTATCATCCTTCTGTTTTTTGACACACTAGGAGAATAAGACTCAAAGACACACAGTGAGATAGAGCTAGACAATTTGAGAAAAGGTTATCTGGCTGTCTCTCCGTCACTTCTTTGTCTAAGCGCTCGTTTGTCCACATATTTTATATTATGGAGCAACTCTGAAGCATCTAACATTGCTTTGCCTGTGGGAATATAGGATTGTACTAAAAGAGCTAGGGCAAGAAGTTTATGTTGTCGGGGAGAATACAAGAAATAAGGAATAGCATCATCAAGAAGCTCCATTTTGAGAAACCAGAGCAGATGATGTGACAGAAAGTGTCCAGGGATGGAGAATGGTGTGATCCAGAAAGGGATATTGGAAGCTGATGGTGAAGCTGATAACTCAGTTATGAGAAGTTGGTAGCCATAGAAAGAATTGGATAGAGACAGTAGGCAGGCACTTCAAGAGTAAATGTCCTATTACACATACTAGCCTCATATGTCCTTAAAACCTGTGAAGTCCAGTGTGGATGGTGAGTGTTTTCCAGAAATAGTTTGGATACATAGTTGGCAACTTGCTGATGAATGAAAAGGAGAAAAGGGACAGGGGCTCAGTGATCCTTTATATACTAGTACATTGACAAGTCAAGTACCTGATGCTTTCATTGATTGAAACGGGGAAAACAGCAAGAGAAACAGGCTGAGATGGCACATTTGGAATCAGGAACCCATTTTCTTGACATGTAAAGTTTGTGATCCTATGAAAGAACTAACTTGACGTGTCATAAAGGTAGTTGGTGGTATAGTACTAAGCCAGAGGGAGCTCTCTGCCATTATTGAGTTCTCACTGCTGTATGGATTGAATGATTTTTTTTTTTATAACACCACATCTGTCAATGTTAGGTGAGGCCTTACACAGTGGTAATGAACAAGACTTAATCTAGGGTATATTAGTATGGCTTTGCTCATTGATTTCCCCTATTATATGAAAAATATTGGAAAAATGAGTGCTTATGATTCTTAAGATGCTTCTATAATTAGTATCTCTTTTTTTCATTAAAGAAGCTTACATGTCTTGTTTTCTTTTATTCTTGAAATTATAATTACATCCTTTCCCTCTTACTTCCCCCACTCCTAACATTCCCATTCAACCCTGCTTTCTCTCTTTCAAATTCATGGCCTCTTTTTCGATAGAATTTTCTTTTTATTCTTGTGAAGTCTTAAGCATAGGTTCTGGAGACAGGCTGCCTCTATTTGGCCCCTAACTGTATTACCTTAGGTGACCCTTCAGAGTCATAATCATCTGTGCTGGGGGAAGATCACCATACTTGTGTCCGAAGGTTGTTGGGATAATTAAACTTAAATAAAATGTGTTGATTGTCATGATATCCAACACCCAGTAAGAGCTCAATAAATATTCATGACCACCAGTCACTAATTCTGGCTGTTAATCTCTGTCTTAGAAT
>LZPO01098262.1:0-12334 GCA_001675575.1 Neotoma lepida
ACACTAATTGGAGCAGTTGTCATATGTGCACATAAATATTTTACTCCAGACAGAAATAAATACTAGTGTACCAACTTGGCATAAAGACTCATCTGTGCTATTCTGCAGTCTTTTCAGCAACTCAATTGCCTCACAGGAGATGGATAGGCACCAATATATTGCATTACTACTCTGTGGTGCTTCCTAACCATAACTACTATCAATTTTCTGCAAAAATAAGTGTATATGAATGATCTGGGGGAAAAGGTATAAGATTAGTAAGTGATTGCTATTGTGCTTCAAGAATAGACAAGTTCATTGAAAGATGAGTGGCAAATCTACAGATTGTTAGCTCCAAATATAATTTCAGAACTCTACAATTCATTTTACAAATGAGAATATTAAAGTCCACAGAGATATCCAGATTGGTTTGACCACATATTCAAGCATAAATGAGTCTAGAACCATATGCTGATAATTGGTCCCTAATTATGGTATTGTGGTGGGAGATATGAGGACAGGGGAAGAATAAGTCTAAGCAATGATCTTGTTTGCTATTCACTTATACCATATCTAAAGACACTTTCCTAGTTTTCTGATAAGAACTTTTGAGGACTCCAAGTAAGTAAGTAGCCACTTCAAATATATGATTATTTCATTTCAATAAATTAAAATTTAGTGAAATAAAGAAAAGTTGTTTCTGGTTAAATTAGCCACATTCCAGTTATGTAATTCCTGCCCATAGTTGGTGGCTACCTGAGTGAAAACTCACACACAAAATACTATGAATGCTTTACTGGACGACAATGGTCCAGAGTGGGCCTTCTCCACAACAACTGGTGATTCTGAGGTAGCTGCAGCCTGCACTGTGAGATACTTAATAGCATTCTGTATCTAGTGCCCCAACTGTGGTACCGCAAAACATCCCCTACCAGGCTAAATACCCCCTCTGCTTCTCTTTTTCCTTAAAGGCTCTAAGTTAATATATATCACGATAGTAGAGTAAAAGCCTTAACATTTCTTGATCCCATCTTCTGAGAAACTGAGAAATTCTTTAGAATCTCTGAAGTTCTAAAATCAATTCTCAAGACATTCCAAAGGTTCTGCTTCCTTCTGTTTGAAGAAATGATAAAGTATAATGAGTCCAGTGCTTTGAGGAATATGTATGAGTCACTACGCAGCAATGAGGCATGACACAAAGGTCTCTAGATTTTCACAAAGCAATTTGCAGATCTTTCTGGAAAGAGAGCTTCTACAGTGATCAACATAATCACAACTCATACTCCTTAATTGTGTTGTTGCTTACGGTTTTCTATAAATTTATCAATTTGAATAAAAATTATAAGTTTTAGTAAATAAGTTTTATTCCTTTCATAATCACCTTAGTTTTCTGAGCCAAAGGTTTTATCTTCCACCTATTTTATAGCCATTAATATAAAATTTCAAAGGTCAATCAAGCCTTTGTTGTGTTGGGGTACATTATTCTCACAAGGTCTAGATTCTTTCACTGAAGAGAAAATGCATTCTATATGTTCAGAATGATGTTCATGTATATGGGTCTTTTCTGAAATATAGAATTCTGCTTTGTCTAATTTAATAAAAGATGTTATAAGTTATTATTTCTTGTTATTCTGTCTTATTTGAAATCCCTTCAATTTTTCAATCTTGAGGCTAGCCTATCAGTCTGGACAGCTCGAGTTTTGATTGTGTTGCCATGGAGTCCCATCAAAAAGCCGAGAAAGCAACCTGGAATTAACCTTTCTTGACCCAATTTCTGTTATAATATTCAATAACATTGAATTTTCAGTAACGTACATTTAGTGTCCATGGAATATAGTACAAGAGTCTGTTCTCATTAATCTGATTTCAAGCTTTAAAAAATTCTTGTTAGTTTTGGAGAAATGAAGTGAAAAGTAATGTTTTATTTCCAATATCTATAGGAAATTCACTTAAATTCAGTTCCTAAAACATTTAGAACTTAACACCTTTATAGTCACATTCGAGGACTTCCAAAACTGATTCATAGCATTGGGGAACACATTCTTACTACACAATTGCTATGAGAATTGAAATTTGATTTCTGTACTCGACACTTACCAACTAAACAGCATCTAGAGCACATTGCATTCATGTCCGTGAAGCTCACAAGGGCACTTGATAGCAGTTGGACATAGGAATAGATCATATTGCATGAGCCAGTCAGCAACATAAGTCTATTTGTCACTTTTCGCCATTCTAAAAGTTTAGCTCCAGCATTCGTATGAACAACTCGGAAAGGGTGTAGTACTTTGAAGTTTAACTATGATTGATTAGACTAAACTCATGCCAGCACTGGGTTGTGTACTACTTTAATCTTTTTGAAATGTGAATGAACAGCAGATGGCCTAATAAAGACACTCTGTGTGCTCGCCCAGTACGGGCTGGCTCTGAGGGAACTGGCTCAACATATTAGAATCCATATATGTGCAGTACATCTGTCATAGTCAAGACAGATGGCTAAAGGGGAGAAAGACTTCCAAACTTTTGGATACATTCCACTGTGGGGTACACGTTTGAATGAAATATTAAAATAACCTGACTTTCCCTCTTAAGGTCTTCTTCAATAAATATTATTGTTGATGGTTCAAAACAGGCTTGAAAATATAATTGGTACAACATTTTACACTGCTTAAAATACAGTGGGTTATCACCCATGCTCTCTAGGCATATTCTTATTACTAGAATATTTTTGACTGTGCATTTTTAAGCACCCATCTGCTTGACAGGACGGAAGGAAATTGGAAACAGTAGCATCTTACAATTGAAGAGTGACAGTTTGAACTTCAAACTTCTTAATGTCTGTTTTAATTAGAATATATGGAGTCAGTATATCAAGATCGTATTTGGAGTTAAAATGCAAAGTTTGCACATTTAAAATATTGACTTTTGTACCATGAAAGTTGGTATACAAAGAAGAGCATGCAGTGACCTGAGAAAATGGAAAACTAACAGTGTTTGTGGGAAGAATAGGTACTTCATGCTCTTGTAACAAAACTTGAAACATGAAGATGGTATCTAGTCAACTGCTTCTTTATGCAATGAATTTGAGAAAGTGAATGAACTTTAAGAATTGCATATTTAATCTGCAGTGTCCTTAAGCAGGTTATGTACTCTCTAGTGAAGATATGTTCATGAAGCGTCGCTTTGTGCACTGTCGTTTTGTGTCTTATAGTAATAACGAGTAGCGGCTACAGCCCCAGATCAACACATCAGTATTCCCCACAGCTGTATCCTTCCAAGTAAGTGCCTAGCACATTCGGTTTTGCTAGAACTGTTTCTGAAATTACATGTGTTAATTCATATTTGCATTATATGGCAACTTTAAATTGGAAACATATAGGCATATAACTATTGAAGCAGGATAGATACAAAGTTAGATTAGACATGAAAGTTTATCTTACGTGAATTAGAATTAGATATATTCCATTTATCTGGGTAATTCCTTTCATCTCTGTTTTCATGTTCTGAGGAAAACAAGAAACATGTAGACAAATAAAGCCTCAAAATTCTTCAAACCAGGACACTTGAATATTATTACTGTTTTAAAATTTGAGGCATTTCAAGCACAAGTTTATTGAAAAATATGGGGTTTTCTACTATACAAGGTTTTTGCTTCAAATGTTTAATATGTAATGATTGTGTATGCTATCCTAAAAATAAGTAACTCTCCTTGTTTGGTGCTAATTAAAAGAATAATAGATATAACTTGAAATATATTTGAGTATTTAAATGAATATCCACTGAATTTAGGCTTTAAAATGAGTTTATACTCATTTTTAAGGAAAATTAAAAAACAGTGATTAGCTATGTAAGAAAATATATAGAAATCATATATTACCCAAACAGTAATATTTCTTTTTTNAAAAAAGATTTATTTATTATGTATACAAAAGAGGGCACCAGATTACATCATTACAGATGGTTGTGAGCCACCATGTGGTTGTTGGGAATTGAACTCAGGACCTTTGGAAGAACAGTCAGTGCTCTTAACCTCTGAGCCGCCTCTCCAGCCCTCTACAGTGGTAGAGCATTTGACTGCAGTAATATTTCATAATCCAATCGATCACTGAAATATTTTCCTGGGTTCCAAAGTTACAATAAATGCACTTTTCAGCATGTTATGTTGTTTTTATAACTGATGTAGTTGTCCATTTTGAGGACAGGACAAATAGTTCAAATTATCAAGTTAAGCTACGTTGGATTAATGGGTTTATATCTGAATTCACTTGTTTACCAGATATCCCAGAACTCAAGTTTTCCTATGCATGCACATTAAAATATATTATTATCTGACTCCATACCCAGGATGCCTTAAGTATAGGCCAAGGACTGGATTCCAGTTGAGAACATTGTATAAAATGGACCTGACAAAGGGAGTGACATTCCATTTCTTTATGGGAACACACATCCTTTTTTTCAAATTTCCAACTTTGAGTAGTGAATTTTTGGAAGGGTTGTTAAAAGGACTTCTATAATTATATATAGCATTAGACCACTTGTGGCNAGTGTGAATATGCTAGGAGCATATTCATCAGCCGGCTTATGACCATTGTTCCCCAAAGTGTACAAAACGGAGTGCTAGTGTCGATCTGAGTGAGAAATGCAGATCTAGAGATCATTCTGTACACCGTCTAAACTCAGTTGCTTTCTTAGAGATGCAATCTAGTCTTCAAGCCTTTAAATTATTTTTCTCAGGTCATCAGGCTGGCTTGAATGAAAGCTTGTGCTTCTTTTTTTATTTTTATTCACTTTCTTTCAACTTTTATTCATGTCTGACAAGTTGGGGATAAGGAGGGGGATTTACTTCCTGAGTGTTACAGGATTTCACTGAATCGAAGCTGTCTGATTTAATATGCAGTCTTTGTTGCCACAGTAATGCTATTTTTCTGATATTTAGGCCCTATCCACACATTCTTTCTACACCAGCAGCTCAAACAATGTCGGCCTATGCAGGCCAGACTCAGTATTCGGGGATGCAGCAGCCAGCCGTCTACACAGCCTACTCACAGACAGGACAGCCCTACAGCCTGCCTGCTTATGGTAGGTAACATCTTCTGTCTCCTCCTTTGGTAGTAATCAGATAATCCCTGTTGACTAGTAGGTAGCTTTATGTACTAGTGGAAATTCCAGCTCAGAAGGAGATTCTTTCACTAAACGTGTGGTTTGCCTGTGTGTTTTCTAAACAGATCTTGGTGTGATGTTGCCAGCCATCAAGACAGAAAGTGGGCTTTCCCAAACTCAGTCTCCATTACAGAGTGGCTGCCTCAGTTACAGCCCTGGGTTTTCTACCCCACAGCCAGGCCAGACACCGTACTCTTANCAGATGCCAGGTAAGTAGCCAGGCAAAAAACGTGTTCCTGAAAAAAAAATAGAGTCCTTAAATGTGACTCTGTGGTTTCAGTCTTAGGAGCAGTGAGTCACAAAGACAGTTGTGAGTCTCACCACGGCTCACATAATTTCCTAAGAAAAGTTAGCTGGCAGAAGCCTGATGATAATGGTTGGATCTAGGTGGAGAGACAGGACTCAACACAAACACTTCAGGCTGAGCTTGGGCAGGAAATAAAAGGCAGTCAGAAGCCTGATGTCTTTCTAAGTGAATATTCTGAAGTCATTCAGAGTGCAGGGCTGGGGCGGCAGCTCCTCAGTTTCCCTCAGAAGCCTCTGCCAGCTGTCAGGAGCGGGTAGAATTGAGTAAATCTTCATTCAAATCTCTCAATTTCAAATTTCAGTAACTTCACAACAAATCTCGAGTAATGTCTCTCTCACTAAATTCTACAAAGTGCCATATTTTTAATAATTTCACAAAAAACTGATTAAATAGAATATTTTCTAATTTACACTTAGAAATTGTACCTATTTCTTGAGTAGGAGGGTGTTATTTTGACATATATTTTAATATATGTCAAATATACATACATAATATAGTATGTAGTATAGAAGTCAGGATAAGTGTGTGTGTGTGTATGTCCTAACTGACTTGTTATAAAGACATTCAAAATCCATTCCTGCAACCTATGCTATTCTCAGCCATCGTGCAATCGAACATCAGCACTTACTTCTTTTTGTTTGTTTGTTTGTTTTGTTTTTAATATTTTTAATATTTAGAAGATGGGTCATAAAAATGACAAATATGATAAATGGGTAATTGTGGTAAATCCACACTTCCACTATATAACACAAATACATGTCAAATTAGTTATGGCTTCCTACAGCACTTACTTCTTAAGTTAGCCAGCCGCCACTGAATATCATCTCTATGCTGCACCCCCTTCACCCAGACTGTGCTACCCATTATTGGCCTCTCAGCTTCTCTGAGACCAGCTTACTTGGTTCTACATGATGAAGATTTATGAGTCCTGCATCTCTCTGTGCTTGGCTTACTTCACTCTGGTTCCATCCACACTGCCACAAGTGACTGAATGTCATTCCCTTTTACAAGCTGAGTGAACATGCCAACTGTTAAAATGCGTTTTCTCTTTTCTTCCAGGCTCCAGCTTCGCACCATCATCTACTATTTATGCAAATAATTCCGTTTCCAATTCAACAAATTTCAGTGGCTCACAACAGGTACTGTAGGTTTTTTTTTTGTATTTATGCTTTTTGAAATTTCTACTGGTTTAGAAGGTTTCCTTTATTTATAATTAATAATTATTTATCATTTATGATTGTTCATAATTCCTTTATTTTACGCAGATATTGAAGAATTCTATTTCTACCATTCTAGAGTTCTTGGGAAGGGTCTTTTTTTTCAGTTACTCTTTAAAAATTTTTAAATTTATTTTAATTTTTGAAAATAAAGTTTAATTACTTTCCTTCTTACCTCTAGCCCCTCCCATAATCTCCCCTTCTGCTTTCTCTCAAATTCATGGTCTCTTTTTCCTTAATTTTTGATATATAGTCCTACATGTTTAAGTACAACCTGCTCAGTGTGTATGATGTTACTTGTATGTGTGTTATTTCAGGGTTGACCACTTGGTATTAGATGCATAGTTAAGGAGCTCTTCCTTAAGGAAGCCTAAGGGAAGAGATTCTTTAAATACAATTTTATTAATTCTTTAGAATGTCATATATGTATATTTTGAACTTAAATAGTTTTTTTAGGTTGCCTTGTAAGTGCACATGATCTAAAAATTGGATTCTTTATTTAAAACTAAGATAACAATTCAGCAGAGTAGAAAAATTGCCTATTTAGAATTATTGGATATTTTTGATTCTCATTGACTTAGTTTTGTTTAATGTTGAAGGACTGCTCATAAAACACCTGAACTATAGTCATTTTAATCATCTGTCATGTTGTCATGGGATATACTGCATGCTTTTATCTTCAGCTATAGTAGACAGTTTTATTTCCCTTGATAGAAATTGCTTACTTAATGTAACATTACTCAATAAATTGAACTAGAATCAATCGTAAGATTATGGCATATGTTCTAAAACAGGATCCTAAAACATAACAGCAGCAACTAACTAAAAAGACTGNAGACAAACTGTTGGCTTTTAATTTTTTATTAATTCAATCTATATTTCTTTTAATAAAGGTTTGCTTTCCCTGCCTTCCTGACAGCTCTACTTTTCTCTTTGGTCTGAGCCTGCCTCTAGTCGCCGTTAACTCTTTTACTCATCATGTTTTGTTCATGTTTTCATGAGTTTTAAAATCAGGGATGATAGAATTACAGAAGGGATGAGAGTAAATGTTCCTCAATGAGCATCCTTGAGCACAGATGAATCATGATGATGTTGGCACTTTGGAATTGTGTCCTTGTGTCGTGATTCTCAACTGTGTTCAGAATGACTGAGACTGAAAAGAAGCTGATTTCTAGACACACAATATGCTCTTTTACTGTAATACAATTACTTTGTTTTTATACATTTTAAAATATGTCATTTCACAAATGCTTTCTCTTTAGATTTAATAAAAAGAATTCTAGTCTTGCCTTCTTGTAGTTTTCGTAGTGTAACAAGCGGCTCAAAGAAAATTTTGTTAAAACACTATGTACTAAAATATTAGATAGGTATAAATAAACAGTATAATTTGTCATTAATTTAAAAGTACCTTGTAGCTTTATATACTTTTAGAAAAAAAACTGATGATTTCTGCTACTTAAAATTTACTTGTTTAACACAGCAGACATTTATTGAGCACTTGATATACACCACGTTTTTGACTACTCACTTAAGCTCAAAAATAGTTAAATCTTCATTTCCTCTTCTCTCAACATGGATAGTCCTGCTAAAGAAACAGACAAGATTCAACACAGACAGAAGGTAGACTAGATGGCTAGAACCACTGAGATACACACTTGACAAAAAGCATCATAAAGGAAACACTACTCTGCTGTCCCTGGGAAGATACAAATACAATGCAGAAAGGAGAGAAAAACTTTACAAAGTTTCAATCACAAACAGATCCAATTCTGTCTGAGGTTTTACAGTGGATCTGTGTAGGCTATAGCTGGATTTTGGATCATGGTTTGAAAACCATTTTATCATTTTAAAAAATACTGAGTATTTGATAAACACAGGAAGGTCCATACACTTAGGGACCTGGGGACAGTGGTATGACTGGATAGGCTTCATTCTTGCCTTATGGAACTTTCAGTCTACAGAGTGAAGTAGACAGCAAACTAGCAGGGAGACNAAAGACCCTGCTAAAATGCTCACAGAAATCTAACATTGCACAGGAGAATATTGTTTAAGATTTTCCTGTGGGAGCTGGGATTAGGTCAGGACTCATGAGAATGAGGTACCGATCAAGGACAAGAAGTCACAGGGAGACAAGAAAGCAAGCATCAATGTGCCATTGAACTGGAGGAAGCATGGATCCCACGTCATCATGGGGAGAGTGGAGAGAAACGCCACAGAAAATGATAGACTAGATCTGGCCACATTAGGTCCTGTAAGCTTCATCATGGGAGGAGTAGACCACTGGTCACATTGGGCCTTGTAAGCTATAGTAAGAGTTCTGATTGGAGTCTAGGACCATTTGGAAGCTATTAATGCTTTTGAATAGGAGAATATCATATAATTTGTGCCTTGNAGCAATCACTTTGAAGGAAGTAGAAGTGGAAATGAGACAAATTAAAAAGCAGTGTAATAGCTTCAGCAGTAAATGAAGAATGCTTAGATAAAGGTGGTAAGAGTAGAAATAAGAGAAGGGAGGAATCTTGGAGATATATCTGAATGAAAAAAGACATCACCTTCTCTGTAGGCCACTGCCAGATTTCCTGGTGCATACCCCCCTTTTCTGGTGATGCTAGTGACAGGCGGGCAAAGCTATGGCACACAGATGCTGGAGTTGACTTCCCAGCTGTAGTTCCAGCCTCGAAACTCAGGAGCTGTGTGACCATGATGAAAGTCACTTCAAGTTCTGTGCTTTAGTAGTTTTTGATATAAAATGGCAATCATGATATCATAGACAAGGTTCTGAGTGGTAAGTAAGGAAGTCCATGGAAGCCCATAGAACAGTGCCATGGCCCAAAGCCAGCATTTCTTGTTTGTCATTACTGTTTCATTCTGAGAAAGAAGTATTGATAAAAACTTCTTTGTTCAAATATTCAAGTTTTCTACTTGGCTCACAGCATGAGATGGGGGACATGACATCCTGAGATGAACAGTCTAAGAGAATCTCAGTTTTCTGCCATATTACTTAATGCTTCCTGGTAATACACGTGTTTACTTATATAGAGAATTTTTCTTTTTTGGAAATGACATCAAATATGGATCTTTGTTCCCTTCAGAACTTATCACAACAGGGGATCTTCATCCTGACCAAGGATTTGTCATCACTGATAACATTTTTGGCTAAACTGTGCTGGATATATTAAACACCATTTATCACAAGTCTTTACTCATCATCTTAATATGTAAAAGGCTATTGGAGGATCATTTTTCATCATTTTAAGGTTCTTTTTTAATGGAAAACAGGTCAGGGAGTTGGTTCAATGCTTTCATTTTTATGTGCAACAAAGGAGAAAAATTAAATATTTTGAAAACCTCACGGAAGACTTTAAATTAAGCCTCAGGTAGCAGGTTGCTCGTGGTGGCTAGGAAATCTGTTTATTTACTTTAAAATGTCTGCCAAGACCAAATAAAAAAGCAATGCCTANGAGAGGAATAGCACTTTTAAAAATTACATATTCAGGTTTGTGTAGAAGCCAAGAGTACACGAAACTCCTGCTTGCCAATGGTGTTAGGCAATGTGTAAAAATGGACTGAATGAATATAAAAGGACTACATTTCCTCTCCCCTTTCAGTGCATAATACTAATGGCATAAAACCCCATATTAGTAATTATAGAGGGTGAAATGAAGCCTAAGCAAACTTCAGTCAGATTCACATTCATGTCTTAGACCTGGTTTGCAAACCTAACAGGGAAATTAATTACTGCTGCATTTGTGCGATGCCCAGAAGATCGGCTCCACTCATTAGCATCAACGCCAAGCCATGGAACGGAAAGCAAATGGAGCTGAACACTAATCACTTAGCACCTTGTAGTAGCCACAGTGACGATGTTTGCTAGCTTGCTTGGATCATACTAGATGGTAATTGCTCTTCTATACCTACATACCTCTCTTATTTGTTTCAGGATTACCCATCCTATACAGCCTTTGGCCAAAACCAATATGCTCAGTATTACCCAGCATCCACCTATGGGGCATACATGACATCAAACAACACAGCTGATGGCACGTCGTCGTCCACCTCAACTTATCAGCTGCAGGAATCTCTCCCAGGACTGACGAGCCAACCAGGTACAGACCTTCACCCACGTGAAATACTTTGAAATGTCCTGCACTACCTAATAAATGGGGAAGAAAGTGAACATTGCATGGATATGCCTGAAAGCTGCCAGCCAGCCACACTCATGATGAATGAGTTTTAGCTCAATGCAAGATGTGTATAAGAGACAGACCTAATAAATGGGGAAGAAAGTGAACATTGCATGGATATGCCTGAAAGCTGCCAGCCAGCCACACTCATGATGAATGAGTTTTAGCTCAATGCATAAGACGAGGCTCCTAGGCATTTCAGAAATTCCCTTTGGAGACGTGAGACAGACAGGAGATTTTAACCTCAAATGATTACGTGTGTAAGAATATCAATATGGGTGAAGGGATCTTTTGCCAGACCCATTCTTTATTCCTTGCAAACCTGACAACAAAGAGCAGCTGCAATATTATCTCTCTGGAGTGTAATTGGGGGTGGGACTGTATAACTTCTTTACCTTGTGAGTCATTAGTAACTCTAGCCAGTCAGCATTCCTACATTCCTAGGATTTGAAGGATCAGTGGGAGGAAGTTTAATATCTTTGCCTGATCAGTGAATAGTTAAAGCCCATTGTGTTTTTTTTTATTTCTTTATCTGAAGCCTGCTGTCCTCTTGTTAGAATTGTATTTGCTACCCAGACTTTAAAGCTTTAAAAGCCAGCTGAACCAGCATTCAGCATCTTCCCCATCAAAACTCCAATCACATATCCTGGAGGAATTATCAAGATGATTCCAAAATTATAAAAAAAAAAAGCATATTGGCATGTGTCTGTTATCCTTCTATAAACATAGTGATTCTCTATCTTTAAAAAAAAAAAGTAAAGGAATTGGAATATACAACATTTTTTTTGAAAATAAGAACTAAGTTTTTGAAGAATGGCATTGTCTGATCTTTAGACTTGTTGAGTACAATAACCAACACTCTACAGTGATGGCCAAAGCATACATGCACAGAGCAGTGAAAGAGAATTGAGAATGCAATAATAAAGTCAGACACACACTGAGAAATGATTGGTGAAAGTTGTGTGGAGAGAATGTCTAGTGTTTCTCAACAAAAGGTTATTGAAAAACTGAAGATCTATGTACAAAAGAAGAATCACAATATGTATTATTATATAAAAAAAATCAAAGTAAATCTTAACCCTTTGGGTAAAGAAAAACTCCTAGAAGAAAAATATGTATGAAATCTTTGTGATCTCAGGAAAACAAATATTTTTTAGGTATTATAAACAATCCTGAAAATTATAACAATTTTATAAAATTATAACTAAGCAATATTAAAAATTATAAAATTACAAGGATTATAAACTACCCCTAAAAGCAATGGAATAACAAATTAAGAGTCNNTCTTTGAAACACACTGTTAAAAGTACCAAAAGACAAGCTACAGTTGCAGACAAAATTTTTGTAAAGCACATTGTCTGATACAAATCTTCTAATCTAGTACATATAAAGGATTTTCAAAAATCAAATAAAACATGAGATTAATTTTTTTTAATTTTTATTTTATGTGTGTGGCTATTTTCCAAGCAATTACATCTGTGCACCAC